>JAZHYW010011654.1:0-19824 GCA_037355805.1 Ixodes ricinus
ACTAAAGGCGATCACAACGCCGCCATTTTTCCCCGCAGCGGCCAATGCGGGAACTGCACGGTTGCATTGGTTCAGGTCGAGTCGCGCAAGGAGTGGTGCGACGTATCGCAGTGCCATTTTTCAGTAGCTATATAAATCAACTTTCATGTTTTGACTTGTAGCAAAAGGGCGATGCTGTTATCGTATCCGGTACGGTCCCGGTGGATGCGACTGGTCCGAGTCTCAGGGCGAGTTTTCGAACTGAGTGTTTCAGAAACATTGGGCCGTTGTAACGCCATTCAAAATAGAGTCGTCACTTTAACATCCGATAATATTTCTTCAGGGACGTCATGACGAAATCTATCGAACGCTTTTTTGAAATCGAGTTTAATTATGGCCACGTGGTAACTTCCCACTGTTCGTAAAATGCACCTCGCAACAGGTATGTCTGTATAGACCTCCCTTGTATAACACAAGTTTGCTGGTCGCCATTGAGGTTATGTGTGACACTCTGAAGTCGGCGCGGGTACTTCTGTAAATATTTATTATTCTAGACTGCACAGCGAAACAGGTCGGTAGCCCGTGACACTGCATCTTTCAACCTGGTCTTCCGACATTGGCACCAAAATGGTGTGGGCTTCTGCAAAAAGCGTGGCATTCCCCGTATGCCATAGGGTTCGCGAATGGCAGAAAGTTGCAAAGGGTTAATCGTTTGCTTCAAATAATAATAGAATTCGGCGCAAAGACCATGATGTCTCGCCGTTCTCGGTAGTGCTAAGCTATAACTAACGAGCTCAATGTCTGCTATGATTATTTCGCCATCTAGCCACGTTTTCATGTTCTCGCTAGTTGGTACATGAGTGACAGGAAGTCATCAAGTTTAGAAAAATATTTTGGGGTAGGCCTTTCGCCAAGATGCTGGTCGATATATTCCCAAAGGCTTCCCGAATTACTTTGTCGCAATGTGGGTCCTGTTTTATTCTATTTAAGTAATTTCTCTCGACAGAGCATATTTCCTCTCTGCGGTCCAGGCTTCCTTGGTTGGCTGTTCTCCCAAAATATATTTCTAGGACTTCGAATGTAGCACTGTCCCCTGGATATTACCCGGCAAAGATTTTTTCTGTCTTTGTTATAATATTCAAAATAAGCCCAATGCTTGTTCCAGCATTTTGAGTCTTTAATCGGTGAAGGGCGTTTAGGTTGTGCTTCAGTTTTGTTGCTAGAGCTCTTTGCAGAAACGGAATGTTATTTGCCCCTCAATCTATGTCAAACATTGGCAGCGATTTACAGCCTCCCATGCCTCACTGAGTTCGCTGTCCATTTTGCCCATATCAAGTAGCAAACCAGCGACTGCATCAGTGAATCAGTGAACTATTCGTCATTAAGTATTGTTATGTTCATATTCCAGAGATTCAAGTTTAACTGCGGAGTAACTTTTTTTCCTACCTATTTAACGGTACGAGAAAGTGGTCTAAGAAGAAGGCTCGTAGCGCACCATATTAACGCACTAGTCTTAACATATCACATGAAGCATAAATAACATCAAGATGGCCGTTGGACGAGGTCCGAAGACGGGTGCGCCGTAAGCTGGGGTTGGTGCGCGAAAGGCGCCTACGTCATCGAGGCCACACGAGTCAATGATATCGCCCAGAACACTCACACTGCTGTCGCTTATTGCTGCTTGCGAGGAAATAACGCACTCTTTACAGACACAGTTGAACTCACGAATTAAAACTACTTTTATATCGCAGTCCATTTAACTGCGTAAACACAAAACCTTTACACTTTCATTTCCCCTTATTATGAACGTAAACACTTGACGAAATGAAGTCACATTAAATAAAACGCCCCCGTTACTCTGTAGTCACCAGCAGGCTTGAAAGACTCAGTCACTGTTTTTTTCTTAGAAAGCAAACTGAGCGCCTAAAGGCTTACCATGTGATCCTAGCAAACTTCGTGATGAAAAACGAAGGGTTTTGGCGTAACAGCAATGCCGTTATCAGTAGAACACGGTGATGAACAGCGAAAAAAGAGGTAAAGGGACCGTAGAAGACTGATAGGGCGAGTGCTCACACGCAAATTCAATTCATAAAACAAAGAAGAAAGGAAAAAAGAAGATTTAAAAAAACTAAAAGGAGCTCGTCTATGGCACGAGAAGCGCATAACATATAACTAGGGTTCGGATTTTGGGTTTAAACCGATGAAGACCGATAAAAGTACGCCGAATTCATTTTCGGAAATTCGGTTTTAACCGAAAAAGGTCAGTTTTAGGTTCGACATTTTCAATTTAGACCGATAAAAAACCAATAAAAGTACACCGAATCTATTTTTAAAATTCAGTTTTAACAGGAAAATGTCACTTTGACCTTCCAGTCGTACCGCAGAGCCGTGGCAAAAAGTGGAACGACAATGTCTATTGAAACGTGTCCGAATGTATGGGATAGACGGGGTGCCATCCTGACGTTTTGGTTTAATGTGCGCATCATCGATCGGAACGTGAAGTCAGGAAATTCCCTCATGACTTCGCCATGTACGAGCGTGTTTTCAAACTCGTTGTAAGGAAGACTGACTTAATGCAAGCTCTGCATGTCGTGTTGTGCTCAAAACGTAGCACCATGTCTCTTTTGGTGGTCACAATTGGTTGATTGGCCAATTTTGGCTCAGGCAGCTCCATCTCCTCAGCGTGCCAGTGTCTAGTGTTTGCGCCGAGAGGGCATTCTCGAAGGTCAGTGTCATATTAACAGGAAAGAAAGAGCGCGGACCAACGAGGAGAACCTGCGAAAGTACAGTGTGTGTGCTGTAGCTATACTAAGATCACGTAATCCCGATATACAGAAGGGGAAGTTCCATGCTTTTTGGGCATGTGCTTCATATTCACTTGTCTGTACTTCGTGTTTTTTCGTGTTCCTTTTACAGATGCACACGAGTTGCCAAAAGTCGTCGCATTTCTTTTTCAATGTATACTAGTGTCGTTATCCTTGTAGCGATCACAAATATCAGAGGCTATAAGGATCACACTGATCTAGTACCGTTGGTGTTTATTTTCATTTTCATCCAAAAAAGACAGTGTACATTTTCTAAGCATTAAACATACACCAAAACAGAGCGAAAATTGAATCTTAATAGTAAACACCGAAAAAAGTATGCCGAATTTTGAAAAAGTAGAAACCGAAAACGCGGAACCCTACATATAACACAAAACCAGTGTTGGCGGTAACACGTTACAAGTAATGGCGTTACCGCTAGCGCGTTTGTTTTTTTAGTAACGTTTTAACGTACTCGTAACATTTTCAAAACTGTAACGCATAACGTATTTACATTACTTTTTTCGAGTAGACTGTAACACAGTTACGTGACTCATAACACATTCTTCCCAAGACTTAAAAACAAAATTGACATCAATTTTTTTGTGTGTGTTTATATTGTTATATATTGTTTGCTTGCGTTTTCTTTTTTGTTGTTGATTATTTAGGGAAACCGTAAATTATAAGTTAATTATGTTTAGTTTCTGGATGGACATAACAGTTCTCGGAATAGGACACTTATGCAAAGTAAAAACGTGTACATGAGTCAAGGAAATAGATAAAAACACTTAGGGACAAGGACAGACAGCACAGATCCTTTCAAAAATCTCCAAATACACAAGACGATAAAGGAAAACAGGAAAAAAAGAAAAAAAGAAAATAAGAAAGCAAAAAGAAAAAAAACAAGAAGTAAGTAAAAAAGAAGAAAAAAAAACACCATTGACAAATTCAGATATAGGGCCCTTTGACTAATTCATCTCTGGCTTCAGGTAGTTCATCTCAACTCTGGACAATCTGGGTATTTGTCAATTCTGTTTTGTTTTCTGTTTTTTCTTCCTTTTTCTTTCTTCTTTTTCTTATTTTAGTTTTCTCTTTCTTTTTTCTTTATCTTCTAGTGTATTTTGCGATTTTTTGAAAGAACTGTGCTTTCTTTCGTTGTCCCTACGTGTTTTTATTCTGTGTTTGACTCTTGTACTTTCACTAACCCGCTCTTCGTTCTTTGTCTGTTAAAACGTGTAAATTCATAATTAAAAAATGAACGCAAAAGTAACGTGTGCTACTTTTTCAACTGTAACCGTAACGGTAACGCGTTCGCTTTATTTGCAAGTAACGAGTAGGGTACAGTCAGCACGGAATGAAACCCCGAACGCCGGAACGCGTGGCCATCCGTACGGGCTGCCCCACCTGTGGGGCCCCTGAGAACTAATGAAAATGGACCTGGGTGCGAGGGTGCGGATCCTACTAAAATGTCCTCAACCCTCGCGCGGGGCGTCTGGGACTTCCTCGTTTCGCCGGTGGCGCGCTGTAAGCGCCGTCACTCGGGGTGCTTTCTGTCGCCGCACTGTCGCCCCACAGTCGCCCGGTCGACAACGGGCGAGCCGCTTAACCTGGTCTATAGCTCTTTGCGATAGGCCCTGCTCAAACAGGGTGATGAATTTATTCTGCTCCGGAATTGATATGCCTGGCATATCGGTGGTTACTAAAGGGAGCGTCAGCGAGCAATTCCATGCTTTTTAAGAATCGACTGATAACTTCGCAAGAAAACGTGCGCATTGGTCATAAGAACCGAGGCATCCGCGTCGGTCTCTTGCAGCATTCTTTCATAAAGAGTATGGTTGTGCGAATAAACGAATTTTATTTCGCGTTTATGACGTTTCACTATTTCTCGAAAACCGCGCGTGGCACGTTGTTCACTGGAGCGCCAGCGTGGTTCCGGTGACACGCCATCGATCACTACGGATCTTCTGTGCACGAAATGTTTCAACTTTAATTTCGCCCTTGCGATAAGAACGATAATCAATGACAGCGCTGAAGAGATATCGCTGGGAATCCGATACACAAAACGAGTGACAGTGCTTTTTGCATCGGATGCGACGGCGCTTACAGCGCGCCACCGGAGAAACACGGAACTCCCAGACGCGCCGCGCGAGGTTCGAGCTCATCTTAGTAGGACCCGCACCCTCGCACCCCGGTGTATTTTCATTGGTTTCAGGGGCCCTCCAGGCGGAGCGCGCCTGTATCAGCGGCCACGCGTTCCGGCGTTCGAGTTTCATTTCGTGCTGACTGTACCTCGTTACATTTAATGCGAAAGCATTAACTTTCTTATAAAGCGGAGCCGACGTCATCTGCTTTGAAACCACGCAAAACGGCACCTTAATGAAACCACGCGCCAAAGCTAGCCAACGGCACCTTTGTACACTTCGGTCCCATTGGCTGGCGCACGTTGACGAGGCTCCACTAGGCCGCTGCGCGTAAGTTTGTGGTGCCGTCCTGAATGTGTTATCACACTGTTGTGTTATCAGTGATCACCGCGTCCGCTCGCCTTCTTATCGGTTGTACGGCGCGTGGCAATATATGCGGCGCATGGAAATGGAATAAACCAGGGTTCGTCCTGCTGGGAACTACGTTGCTGTATGTTCGTCCACGCGCCGCAAGGCGCACGACAGTTTGAACGATCGCTCACCCGATGGCGCTGCGTGTCCGCGGCGTGCGTGCTGTCCGCATTCACAACTCAAGATGCTTACGTGTACCTAGAGCCTTTCCTCGGTAACGCCTACAGCACTGCATTAAACACAGAAGCAAGAAAGAAAAGAAATGCTAAATCCAAAGGGAACATGTCCATGGCACGAGGAGGGGCACACCAATTAGCAACGGATAGCAAAAATATCATGAGGATACTCGATGATGCAGCAAGCAAGCACTGTTATTGGGCAAAATTAAAACAGACGAACCTGTAAGCCGTATTACTTATAATGCTTGGGGTTTCAGTGCCACACTGCGCCGGGAAACTGAGGAAGAGGAGGAAACGACAGTGCGAGCCCTTAGCGAAAACTAAGACGTTTGAAATATACCACATTCTAATTTGAGTGTATTTGAAGTACAGCACAAAATTGTAGAGTACACAAAAAATAGACCGAAAATACACCCTTCTTTTTTTTACTTAGTTCTAAAATATATCTCTGAAAATAGTTTTAAAATGCCTTTATTTAAACTACATTTGAAGTTCTCTTCATGCGTTCTGAAAATATGTGAATACTCAATTAGTAGGCACAAAATACCTTTTAATTAGATTTCTTAAAATACTAGTTTATTTGATCCAAAATATACTCCAACCCTAAAAAAAGGCAGCGATCAAAAATATGTGCAGAATGCTCTTAAAATACCTGGAAATCGTAAATACTGTTTTGTTATACCTTAAGTACCTTTTGACTGCAATAATTTGGTGGTTTGACTTAAACTACCAAAGTATTGAAAAGCCCGCCTATCAGAAATTCACTTCAAGCAGATGTGGAGTACATTGAACTGCCTAAATACAACATTTGATTAGTTTGTGAATTGAGTTGTGCAACATCACACTGATGCATCAGAGAAGTTTATGTCATTGTTTTCTTTTTCTATCAGAACACACCTGATGAGTTTCTTGCACACCAATCACAAACGGGTTTCGGGAGACTACAACCACAACACTTGCTAATGCTGGAAAGCTTCAACAAAGAGCTGTGAGCAGATACGTTTGGCGTAGGTGTGTTAGCGCAATGTTAGTTCACTGAATGTGTATACTCGCTATTGTATGTGATGTGGTAGGAATTTTAATATAGTGACGTTAATGATCATATTAAATAGTCAACTAGTAAGGAAAATAAAATTACTATTTTAAAGTAAAATACTAGCTTGACTCGCTTCATCCTGGGTGATGCTATGCAGAGAAGCAATAACATTTCTTCTAGAAGCCGTTTTGCGGGTATTGTTTAGCGATTGCGCCAAATTATTATTGGTTGTACCAATGCTTTTTAGTAAGAGATATCGTCCACGAACTTCAAAACACTGTTTCCCATTTGATAGACTTTCAGGAGAAGACAGAATACTTAGAACCTTAATAAGTGCAGAGCTGGTCACGGGCCAAATGATTACCTTGAATATGTAAGCTATATAAGGCTCTAGAGCAGTCAACAGGATAGTGATTCAGGTGGTTAGTGCGTCATGGTGTTTGTGTTTGTGTTCATTTCTGATGGGAAGTTGTGGGATGTATTTAGTAGAGCCTTCAAATACCACAAAAATTCATTTAATAACAAAATTCAAAAAGAAAAATTGCGCTGACCGCTTTTTTAGGACACAAATGACTCTTGAGGGGGAAGGAATTATATTTTGGTATATCTAAACTCTTTTCTGATTAATATTTATAATATATTTTGAATCCATTACGTGCGTGTTTCGAATGCGGACAAAATAATACAGAATGAATACAAAATGAATATCCATATTCAATATATTTCAAATTCGTTTCAAGTACGGCCTCTTTTTGCTAAGGAGGGGACATCAAAACGCCGCGCTCTGGTTGGAATGATTGTTGGGTAGACCTAAACGCTAGCTGCCTTTGTCTCCACTGCACTCGTCAAACGAGTGTGAACGCAAAACACCGGCGCCCAGCGTCTGACTTTCGCATTCGAATGGGTTCGGCGGGTGCAGTGGAAACAAAGGCACGCTAACTGTGGGTCTACCCGACAATCATTCCAACCAGAACTCGGCCTTCTCGACGTCCCTGCGCGCACTCGGCTCCTTCTTCCCGTCAGTTTCTCGGCGCATTAGCAAAACATTGGCGGCACACTAAGCTTGCGAACTATGACTGGGATCACTTGTAAAGAGCTGCATAAAATCCCGGGCTTTAATGTCTACTGGACACCACTTCTCTTGTGTTATTAAAGAAACAATGCAGTAGTTAGTGCCATTTAAGGCAAAAATATCAGGGTCATGACAATGTGCACTCAGCTGATTTGCATTCAGTAGATTTGAAATAAAATGCTGCAGAACTTGCATTTTCGTTTGCTGCTATGACTGGTGGTATCAAAGTTACACATATTTGGCTGGAATGGGCGTCTCCCAGCACTTGCGCATTAATGTCGTACATTGATTGGCTGGTCAATGTTCCTGTAATCGAAACTTCACGATTACAACAGATTTCAATTCCTTTCCAAACTAAAATCAGGTCGAACTGGCATTCCCTGCCGCAGGTCGGGCTTGGTAACAAGGTGGGGTGCGGGTCTGCAACGATCCCTTTTCCACTCGTGGCCGCTTGGCCCAGGCTGACGTCCTGCGAAACAAAACCTGTTGCCTCAGCCTGAAACTGACTCATCTGGCAAGTCGGGGCCTTGTGCACTTACCACTGACTGCAAACGTGACATGATAGATTTGAGAGGGCCTCACAGGGCACCCTGGACAAACTGCCCAAGCAGCACGGATTTTGGCCAAGCAATGGCCAATGTCTGGCGATGGTCTTTTGGCCAGTGGCCAGAGAGTGGCCATTCATTGGCCAATGCTTGGCCGATGGCTGATGGCCAGTGGCCATTGGCCAATGGCCAGATAAAGGCCAGTCACCGGCCAGTCTCTGGCCACTGTCTGGCCACTTGGCCAAGGACCATTGCCAGCCATTGGCCGATGACTGGCCAACTCTCTGCTGCTTGGGTGGAACCTCCTTACCTCTACGAGTTCCTTTTTGGAACGCCTCATGAAGGCGGCATTCATGGGCGCCGGAATGATGTGCCTGTGCGTCACTGCCACCTCATCGAGGGACCTGCACTGCCTGTGTCTGGCCATCACTTGGATTAGCCTTCGAATATACTCTAAAATTGAAGCACCTGCCTGGTAACATCCCGAAATACACCAAGCAAGACATTCAGCCTGGATTTGGAACCATTCTTACCATAAGTGGGTGTCCTGTTTTCTTTTCACGTGCTGTGGCATGGCTCTTACCGTGCCTTCGATGCAGTCACCGTGAAACGTGGATTGCCCTGTTGACGGTTTGCCAGCGGTCAGTGTTTTCATTGTAGTGTAGGATTGAAAATCAGATCCTGCTGGAGAGTCGTATTTCATTAAACTTAAAATGTGCCACTATAACAATAAGTATTGTATTTTCTTGCCTATAAGTAGCACCCCCTATAAATGATTTTTTCACATAAAACGTTTGTAAATCATTCCTCAGTAGAAATCCCTCACATTGTTGTACTTTTTGGGAGGATAAACTCCAGTGATACGCCTCTTCAAACTCATGGCACTGAAAATGTAAATAATCTTGGTTTAATGATTCACAGGAAGGGTGCTATGCCTGAGTATCGTCTTGATTTCGAGTATATAAAAGTGCTATAACAGTGCCCTCAGAATGTTCCTCACTTTGTCCACTACAGTGAACAGGAGGGCGTTCTGATACGCGTTGGACACCTGATCATTCATGACCTCGACATTCATGTGGCGTAGCATCCTGCAGTGTGCTTGTCACTTTGCCTCCAGAGAAGGGTAGGTGGCTGGTCAGAAAGAGGTCTCCCGCATCTCTACCATTGATGATGGGCTGGCTGCTCCACTTCTTTACATGCCCGAAAGGGCAGATGCTGTCTACAAAGATGAGCGTACCCTTGCTTGTGATGTCATTTGGGAAGGGTCTTGAGCACTCGTGGCACATCCTGAAGAGTCCTCGCAAGCAGCTCAAAGCACAGGAACTGGCGTCCTTTGTCTGGTGCTGGTGGACTTGATTAAGTTTGCTCGTCACTGGAACAGGATAATGGAAAGCGTTATTCACGAGTTCCAGGTGCACGTACGCATAGCTTACCTCTCTAAGCTTTCGACAGAGTGACATAGAGAGTATGTCGCATCAGAGTCTGGCATGCTGCTGTGAGCAGGAAATATGCATTTGTGTCGCAACCTGCTGCTGCAGTGGGAAGAGGCAAAGTCGAATGAATTCAACGGTACTGGCACCTACGTGACCAGGGAAGCTGCCACCCCTCCAGGTACGTTCATCTCAACAATGCAGCCCCTAAGGGTCCTTTCTGCCTGGCAGGAGGCAGCAGTCCCGCTGCTGAGACGTGGGACTGCAAATTTCACTTTGATATTCCAATGTTTTTCACAATGAATGAATGATTCCATTTGGGCAATCAATAGTTTCTAACAGTGACACGTGCACAGCAAGCATCCAAGGCGTTTCGTCTCCATGCAATTTTATAACTCTTGCATGCTTATAATATCCTGCATTTAACAAAAACGGACACTGTGTATAGAAATGTTCTGCTTTCATATCTGCTTTGTAACTGTATGATTTGCGTTTTGTTACGTGTTTGCGTAACATCATGTGAAGGTGCCCAATCGAATTATTGAGATTATCACGTAAAACCGGGGAATGAGCTATCCTTAGCTTATAATATATAAATATTATTTTTCATATTTTTCCTAACTGTTACCTAACTGAAATCCTTCCTTTCGGAAGGATTTCCAGTTCTGATAACTGCAAAATTGGAGTCCGATTTGTTGAATGGAAAGTGTATTGTATATGCGATGTTACATTACTTTACGATTGCAACTATAATTTATTTTCAATTATATTTTATATTGTATTTATGGCAAAAGAGAGCCACCACCAGGACAAGATACAGGCAACAGGAACTGCGCACATCTTTCAAGTTATCTCGTCCCTTGTATGACGCCCTGAGGTCAGAGGAGTCCAAACACACAATGAAGTCGATTTCGGTTTGAGATTTAGGAAGCAGGTCGCTATTTTCACTAATCGCAGTTTCGAAGTGATTCGATAAATTGGTAGTCGCTAGAACGGCATCGCTAATTCACCGTTCGCTCAAATGAACACCGCCATTCGTTAAAGTGTCGTTCGATGAAACATCATGGGCGGGGCTTCTTTCGCTTAAACGTCGTTCGATCAAGTGAGTGCCTTCCAGGTCGTACCCAACTGAACATTAATTATGGCACATGCTAGTGTGTTAATAAGCCAAGATTTATAGTTTCTACCATTTTGATGAAGTGAACAGAAAAGTACCTGTATCAAGTAACTTCACTTAGTTACAAGTTACTGGAAAATGTACGTAAGGTGCAGATATAGATACCGAGAAATTAAAGTGCCTAGGTTTGTACCTCAGGTACAACAAAGCGCCTATATACCGATTTCAAATTATTTGTACCTAGGTACTTTACAACCCTGACCGTCACGCTGACGTGTCCGGTGCTATGACGTCAGGTGCTCTGACACGTCCGTCACTCGGAAGCGCCTGGCGCCTTCACGCTTCCGATGCCCTGACAAGTCCGGCGCTGTGATCGCGTCCGGCTTCCTGACGCCTCCGTTGCTTTGACGCGTCCGGCGCTCTGACGAGCACTGCGCTTTGACGCGGCCGGCGCCCTGATGCGTCCGGCGTTTTGACGCGTCCAGCACCCTAACGCGCCGGGCGCTATGACGCGTCCGGAGCTCTGACGGTTTCGGAACGGTGTGTCTTTATATCTATCGTCGTTCCCACGAATTATTTCACCTAAAATAACTGCCTGGTGAATATTTATTTCTTCTACAAGAAGGAACGATTAAAGAACTTTGTGCGTACCATATTATTGTATCTTAATTTATTTATCGCGTCTATCGTTTTTATGTTGCACCGGACATACCAATTTAAACTGGAGGGTTCTAATCCATCAACTCTGTGCCTCGTAAAATGCCATATCTTTAGGGATCCTGACATTAAATCCTGATCGGTGTCAGATGCCTTCGGTATTCTTGTTTCTCAGACAATGTGTGCTTGTGATCAAACTTGTTGATATGTTGCATACAGATATTTAAAACTACTATGTAATCAGTTATTTTGTTTATTAAATCATTTATGGTTTTGGATGGATGATCATTTTTCGTTTGTCTTCATTAATTTGAATGAATAAACGGCCTACTGGTGTAAAGCAAGTTCTTTTAGCTTCGATATTTAAATTACTTCACCTGTAACTATTAGATAACCAAATTCGGATATTCACGCTATATTTGAAGAGGGAGAAGGGCCCGGTCATGCAACTTATTTTAAAGGGTCTACAATTCTTCAAAATTTGTTTTGTTAGATAAAATGTATTTGGACTTTTAATTTCTTAGGCGGGAAGTTGCTTTCGTGCAGGCACGCGAATGCACATATAACAATTTTTTTTGTAATTACTTATATTAGGAGCTTACACCCGCACGCCCAGTTATTTACTCGTATAAATATAATTCATTTTGCAAAAAATACACAATAGCGCTCCTCGTAAACGACTGGGACGTGCACTGGTGCGACCTGTATCGGTTAATAAATAATAATAATATATAGGAATCATAACTAATATCTAAATAGTATTGTAAACTTAAAGTTCATGTTGTGTATACTTTATAGTTTACTTTTTCGTTCATTGATGGCAAAGTATCAATACATTTCATGTATTGCCAAATAAGTAAATGTACTAGTAGTTCTGTATTTACGAGCGTACTTAAGTGCTGTCTTCAAGTGCACCGTTTGTACACTTAGAGTATAATTTCAGTAGGCTGCCCTGCTGAAAGTATAATTTCAATATCCTATGTACACTTTTGGTGTATTGATTTTTTACCAAGAGATTTTTTGTGCAAATTCACGATGAATACATCGAAAGGGTCCTGGGTTCGATTCTCAGTGAGCGTTGTTAGGCATTTCTTTCTTTCTGTTTGGCGTATTCATTTATCAACCGCCCGCTCATGCGCACGCGTTTTTTGTGTTATAGATCAAAATTATCACGGGGAGGCTGAAGAAACCAATGCTGCCTCATTTAAAAAAACTGAGAAAGCTTCCCTTGTTCAACCTTGAGCTGCTTTCGCTCAAATCATTGGACAAATGCGAGTGATTCCCACAAGACTAAAAGCTAACACAAAATATCAGCCACTGGTAAGCCATTTTTACATAAACCATTGGTTCAACTAAAAACACCGTTTACTTGAACCAAACCTTACCTGGATTCAGAAGCACGGGTCCCCTTTCGGGCAGGACGACAAATTCGCAGTCTGTGACATGATTCTGATCACAGTGCCAAACATCACTTCCATTCCTGCGACGACGTTGTAACAAATAATTCCAGCCCTCGGGGTGAGTGTCCCTTTGTCTTTTTGAGCCTTAACTACCTCCTTTGCAAATGAGTCCGTCGCTGGTGAGGCAAATTTCTGCAACTTACCGGTTGCACGTCATGCCAACAATTGGCATGACGTACAACCAGTGGCTGCCAATTTGTGCTGCCAACAATTCAATGTTTATTTACCACTTTTTTTACAATGTTGGGGGCTGGGAAAACAAAGTTGCATGTACAGCTTGACGGGTTCTAAGCAGCACAAATTTTCAGCAGCAGTGGCAATGCTACTGCACGTAGAGGTTAAAAAAGTTAAACAATAATATTTATTAAAGAGAACAGTGAATACGAAACCAAAAAACAAACAAAACAGGGAATACCATACAAATGGAACTCTAGTATAACTTCAGAACTCGTTGCGCAAAAAAATATGACCGTAGTTCCTTGTTTCTAACTATTCTTTACCTTTTTTTTGCACTCTTAGTGTTCAAGTAACATCATTTATGCACGTTTTCCCATAACTACCGCACACAATGAAAAAGATGAGAAACCACTGAAAATCATAACTTCAGTCTTTTTTATTTTATCAGCAGAAACAACGTGTTGACAATTTTCGTCGCCTACAAAATCGCTCGGTAGTAGCACTAAAAATGCTGAAACGAACCCACTGAACTCCAGTCGCTCCGACCGCTCCGGCTGGGCGTTAATTCTTCTGTATCTTTAGCTGTCCATTAGTGATTGCATCGACAGCATCTATTTTGCATAAATTCACGTGAGGCATATTTTTAATGAATTATATTGAAGGCCATGAAGTCGCGGAAGCCGATATGTACTACACCTACTATCGGTCTCTGACCACACTATACTCCGTTCACCCTTCAGCTGAGACTAGAAGCTGCGCCTTAAGCGCAAGCTTTCTGCCCTCGCTAAGACAAGTGTGAGCGCGCAGGCACGCTCAACCAAAGCACAGCGGTAGCCATCGAGCTCGCGCTCAAGGCGGAGCTTCTGGCCTCAGCTTAAGGGTGAACGGAGAATAGCAGCGACGTTAAGGTAAATACGGAGCCTTCATTAACCTGGCAAACGCTTACTGCTTTGAGGTATGGGCCCATGTGAGCCAGTGCGAGGATCGAAGAGAGGCAGTACCCCACTGGAGTTTCCTACTGCGGTGTGTTGCTCTGATGTTCGTACTCAGTGGGCATCTGGTACATGCCTGGCTACGCTGAAACGAGGTGTAGCTTGTAACTGGACCAATAATGTTACTTTCTTAACGGTTACATTCGCGAAGAACTTTGCGTATATAGTATGCACGCGACATTCTTTGAGCAATTACAAACATAATTTAGTCATAGGTCACGATGAACTATTTTATAATGCTATTTTTATCGATTTTCGTTATTTTTGTTAGTGTGATACCGGATGCTAGATTTTAATGCAGGCAAGACCTGTATGAAGATTAATTTATCTCTATCATTCATACCTTCCGTCGAGGAGTTTCGGCAGTTTGGAGGTCGAAGTTGGTCTAACATTTAAGGGTTATAACTAGGGTTCCGAGGTTTAAATAAATACTAATAAAGCCCGATAATTAACACCCCAGCCGCGTTTAATCAAAATCGGAGAAACCCCGAAAATAAGAGCTGTGCGTCAATAAGGAAAACACAAACTTCATCAAAAAAGAAATATGTGCAACTCCACGTTATGTTGACCCACCCGGAATACAAATCGCAGTGAACTGCCGTCGAGATTGCTTCTCTCTACGGAAATCCCAATTTTTTTTCTCGTTTCCTTCTTTTATCGCTAAAGGGATATATTTCGATGAATACGGGTCACGAGCATGTACGCTGAAGATAGGGGAATCCCGTGCCCGTAACCGTTTTCTCTTCGACATTAGCCCCGATAAACACCGTTGCATCACTATAAAATAGCGCAAGGACGACGGAAGGAAGAACGTGAAGACGTTCCTCCTTCATTCGTCTTTGCGCTATTTGTTCAGCGATGTTCACCCAACTAGCCCACCAGATGATTTTAAAACCGATTTATTTTCCCGTACAGAAGAATACTCAATCTGTGGGGAAAAAAATAAACCCGTAAAAGCACCTCTGAAGTCCAAGAAACTATTGTATCTGGTTCGGACCGCTAGCGCTACATTTGGGCGGATAATGAGAGATCGCAAATGGATAGTGTATTTTTTTTTTTTCTTTGCACCGAGAAAAATTACATAATTTTTTTTTTTTTGGGGGGGGGGGTGGGGGACACGCTGTAATGTTGTTTTTGATGTGCATTTGCCCGAAATATAGCCCTCAGTGAACTGTCCCCGAGGTTGCTTCTTTTTTCTTGAAACAACGCCTTATCGAGTCTCCCTCTCGTATCGTTACACAGACATGTTCCTAACCATGCCCGTGCCGTAATTTTTTTCAGCCTTAGCTCCGACGAAGGCCTAATCGTTTGTCCGACACCAAAGATAGGCACCGCAAAACACTGAATCTGTGAGAAAGAATAAACACGGACAAAACATCCACGAATTCCAAGAAAAATCAAACCTCGAAAGCAAGTAGCTCTAATTATAACTTACAAGTTCATACTCCGAAATAAAGTGTAAACGAAACCAGAATGGAAAACAATTGACACGATAGGACGTCCTGTGTAAATCGCACGTCCACCGAGGCTGAATTCTTGTTTCGTCCGACAGGTTAAATTTAGCTTTTACATGGATTTGTAACGAGAAGCACTCTTCGCCACAGTTTGCGTCTACAAGTGTCAATGGCAGCTGTAGATCCCGCCTAAAAGTTTCAATTTATTATTTATAAACCATTTTACCAAAACAACGTAATATATACGAACCGCTTAAACCTTAGCGGCTACGGTCACGGTTCGTTCCGAAAGACAATAAATGTTTTCCTTCCGGTTACAGTTACTGAGGAAAGAACTCGCTCCCCAACTGTTTTCGGATCGGGCTACGGTTACGGTATGAGAACCAGGCCTGAACTCAAGAAATACGCAGCGGCGGCGTTAAGGCAACCCCTTCTCACTTCTTTCCATCTTCCCTTTTTTTCGCCGCCGCTAAAGCAAATCTTGAGTGTTCTTAAATGTAAAGGCGAGGGAGCGTCCCGTCAGAGATGGGTGGGCTGTCCGAAGGGCGACACGGAGGGAGAAAGTGATAGCGTGTCGGAGAGCTGTCACTTTTTCGCCAAATACGTTAGTGGAGATTACGTGAATACTGCTTTACTCATATGCTTGAGACAGCGCGCCTACTGCGCCAAACTCTCCCTAAACGGTTTCGACACCACGTTTGAGAAAACACATGCTCATCGCACTGTCTACGCTGTCGAGCTTTCGCGTTCCGCCGAGGCAGAACCTCTGTCGCCGACGCACGAAGGTACCGGATTCGCAAAGAAAACAGTAAGGGCTGTCTCCGCTGCCTTGACGGGTTTCCACAGCCATAGATGGCGGGAGCCATCCCTCATAATCCAAGAGGTAAACCCCGAGGCTCCGCGAGTGCTACCGTTCCAACTACGCAAAAGCTGTCAGTGCCAAGGCAATTGGATTTTCCCGAAGTAAGATGCCTTCACTAGTACAGTATTTGATTTCAATCTCATCATAGCCCCTCGTCGTCGGCCCTCTTCCAGCGGTGACGCGTGTTTTTTTTGCGTTCGAACAGTGCCGAATTTTGCCGGAAAGAGGGGCACTAAAAGCTAAGTGTGTTTCGGGCACGGAACAAGGTTGAACGCACGGAGATGAATATAGGATGGGGGCAGTGAGGACTAAAGCCACAGTGAGGACGTTTTAACACGCGGGGACACGAAACAGGTACAATTCGTGCGTTTTTGTTTTTTTCTTGAAACGCGGGGAAAATGACACCGGCTTCTGCGACATGGATTTTACAGGCGGTACAATCGTACGCTACATCCGCGTGTTTTATAGTTTGGGAAAATATTTAAGTCGAATTTTGATTGGTTTCAAAATAGCCGGGAAAGCTGACAATAATGCGGTCTGTATAGAAGGGTTATATTGTCACGAATGACAAGTGATGAGGCGGCGAAGGACTGAGTAAACTGAAGCTTTAATGGGGCGAACGTGTGCCCAAAAATAAAAGGGAAAAAGAAAGATAACAACAGAGCGTCGCGGGCGTCGAAAGCGGCGAAGCAGCAGGATCGAACGCTGACGCGAAACTGACTGCGGCTCGCCGCGCGGAGCCCCTTATGTACACGCGTGGGCTTCTGGAATAATCGGCGTGGAAGGTTCGACGCGTAGAACATTCGGGCCTAGAATAAACAACAATGTTCTCGAATTCATCAGAACATAAACTGGAAGCATAAATAAAATCCGCGGAACTCCCAGGAATCGAACCCTGGGCCTCCGCACGAAAGTCAAGCGCGGTAGCCACTCGGCCACGCATGCACTTGCTCGCTGACGCGCGTGGTAATATGATCAGCTGGACATACAATAGGGGGCTAGTCGCCACAATGAATTTGATATATCGATAAACGTTCTTAGGTGACTTATTATTTCCTGTTAAACTAATTAGTGTTGAAAATATTTAAATTTTAGTCGCATTTGGGGTGCTACGGATGTGTGGTGGTGCGCTAAAGGAACCATTCGTGTAATGGGCGCAGAACGTTGGCGATGCAAAAACGCGGATAAATTGAAAACATCGTGTGCGCGTTCTTTTTTTGCCCCATTTGAGTTGCATTTGATTCACGAATGGTAAATTTAGTGCATCACCGCGTTTCACACGCGCCCCATACCATTCAAAAAGTTTATTTAGTGGCTTTTGATGAGGCTCGGCAAGCTTACGATATTTACCATATCATCATCTTCAGTGATTAGAAATTTAATGAACGCATTTTAGAGAATTAAACGCCTTGTATTTACGATTAGCCCCAGCTCCTTTACCATTTCCCCTGGCCATATAAGTCATCTGCCCCGACCGAATTAGGGGAGCTGTCACGGCATTTATAAAATAAATCATGTAAATCATTAAAACAAAACACTCGTGTATAAAGCGGTCAGTTGGAGTATAAAATTTTATGAAAAACGCTGCCTACGCTTACGTTCAATCTCGGTCTTCCTGCACAGCGCCACTGCGTGTTTTCAGAGCGCTGCTTCATGGTCCTTGCCTACCTATCTTCGAAAAAGCGGTTGCCGCTAGCGCGGGCTTTCCGGCGAACTTAAGCAGCGTTCGTACTCAAAAAACGACGTGATCGCGGGACGCGCGCAACTTCATCATCCCGTCCACCCCCGCCCACACAACCAACACCTCCAAGATTCGAAAGCTTGAGGGCGAGTTTGCGCCCCTAAAGGCCACCGCACACAATGGATTTGGCTGCTACGGGGGTTCTCACTGAGTGAACACCAGTTCCGGCTTGTGCCAATCTCTAAGCTAGGGTAGCCTTCTGTTATGGCGTACAAAATGTCGTCATTTAGGCCTTTTTTTCTATTAAAGAGGTATTGGATATGCCGGATGCGACGGTGACAGGGAGAAAGCAGTTTTGCAGTATTTGTGGGATCCGATTTTCACGCTGTGTATGAGGAAGCTCCGCTTATTATATCTCCAGAATGACTTCGAGCCCATGAATAAATTTTTAGGGTTAAATAATTCCATAAATATTGTCACGAATGACAGTTGATGAGGAGATAACACCACAAGCGTTCACAATGCGAGTTCTTGTTTTGACGATGCCATTGGCTTAGGTGGACGTAGGCTCACAAAAAAATGCACCTTTGTGTTTATCCTCGTAACCCAAGTAAGCGTCTTTAAAAAAGATCGCTACGTTTTATAACAAACACTAACGTGACATTTTCATGCGGAGTTCCAGCATTCTGCGATGCGTGGTTTATTTACGCGGGAACGAAAAGCACGTTCTCTTGTTTGTTTTGTTTGTTTTTGTTTTAACCACAGACACCCGGTACTAAGACAATACACTTAACTCGATTATAGCTAGGACCAGCAACCGAGGGTACTAGAAGAACCAGAAGGAGCACGCTGGAAGCGCAAAAAAGATGTTCGGTAAACACTGACCTAAACAGACGTAAAGCTTTCGCGCACTATTCTTGGCTCTCCAGGTAAGTGCACATCACCTCGCGTCTCGCCCATTGTGTTTGTCGTCGTCGTTTTGCGACTTAAGACGCCCACGCAGGCAAGATGAGCGCAAAGAAACGTACCAGAGAGGGTCGAGACTCGAGAGTCACGATGACAAGGCCATGAGGCAATACGTTGCGAAACCGTTCTTTCGTCGTTTCCTCGCATCGTCTGCAAGTTTTAACCGCTGAGACGATGACGTGAGATCAGGGTTTAAAAAAAAACATGTCTGGGTTTTCGAAGGCTCCGAGCAGGGCGTGCGCAAAGTACCGCGGAAATGGAGTTGAAAGTACGGGTCCTAGTGGTTTCTAATGTCGGTTGGAATTGAGATGCTCACTGCCTTTTCCGTGTCGAGCGAGCAAGCAAGTAGCGAACATTTCGGGCGTTGGCAAGAACATTACGTTTGACTTCAATGTACTGCGGGTCTTCACATTTGTTCGTTTGTATGGATTGCTGTCTGCCCCAAACAAGCACACACACCTAAGAGTTAATGTCGCAAGAAGCACGATAGTCGACACGCTTCTTCGTGTGCATTGAAGAGGCAACTAGAACCACCGAATGTGTACACCACACCGCAAGAAAAGTTCTTGCGCATAAATTGACAGCTGAAGTGCGAGAGAACGGAATTAGTGTAGGATTTTAGATTCGTAGTATTGGCATTCATTCCGATGCGTTACGTAAGACACCGTTTTATGTACTACGAAAATGCTTCATACCATGTCCGTATAAATTTATTTGTGAGCGATTGTTGTCAGAGTCCATGCAACTTTTGTCATGTAGTCCCCGATGCCACACGTGGAGTCGAGAAGAATGGTGGAAAAAGCGTTCCAACCACCACCATCGGTTCCTTGACAAAATGTAATATTTTATTTCTCGCAACTT
>JAZHYW010011655.1:0-14106 GCA_037355805.1 Ixodes ricinus
TAATAATATTAATGTTTTATTTTTTCTTTTGTGCCCACAAACAGCTGTAAAGCCTTTTGTGTGGTGCACTGTCATTTCGTGTTTACATCGATACTATTTAAAATACAAGCATGCACAAACTTACACACACATTTGTAAGGACAATACAAGTTTGCCGAGCCAATACAAGCCTACACGCACTCTTTGTTGGTGAACTGGTCCCGTATCATCGGGTCGCCCACCTGTAGCGACACCTCTGGATAAGCCTGTCCAAAGAGGTCCACGAGGTGGTAAGCGTAGACGTCTAGGGCTTCCATGGGTTGATGACCGCGGGACCGAAACTGTGCCGCAGACACAACACGCTGGCCCGCCGACGCCAAACGAAGTGTCAACGCCTTCACTAGTGCGGGAAAAGTGGCCTTGTCTTGGTCGGGAAGATGCTCGAAGACGCGAAAGGCCCATCCTCGGAGGCGTGTCGGCAAGTACACCAACTTTTTGGCGTCGTCCCAACCGTTGGCTGCCGCGCAAGCGGAGAAGAGCTTTGCTCATGACTCAAAGCTTCCCTCACCGGTGAAGACGTCCGGAAGAACGGGGTGTACAGGTTCGGTGGCCATCCCACCGCTGCCACCAATTGTAACGTGATGGCGAAGAAGCGACAGCGTTCGGTCTTAGGCTACCATTTTTTATATCTGTCCACGTTCCCCTGGCACGCGCTCCCAGAGCACGCTTTTTCTTCATCGCCGTGGAGATACCAGCGATCATCACACACACACACACACACACATGTATATATATATATATATATATATATATATATATATATATACGAACATACGCAGATGAATGAACCGTTCTTAATCCAATGAATCAAAGAATTAATGTTTTCAGGAACCCGCCGAAAGCCAAAATCCTAGCTCCGCCGATATTTTGGCTTTCGGCGGATTCCTGAAAACTTGAATTCTTTGATTTATTGGATAAAGTAAGGTGCATTCATCTGCATATGTTCGTTTATATGCTCCTCGGACACCACGTACGATGGTGTGAAGTGCCCGTGTTGTATATGCAATAACGTGGCTCTTGATTCTCGCAGATGATGATGATACCGTGTGTGTAAAGCTCATAAACAAAGCATACTACATGTACACGGGAAAAGAAAAACAGTGGGAGGATTTCTGGAGCACAAATGAGCACGTTCCACGTGAAACCAGACGTCGTACCGCGTTCCGCGCGGCGGCGTGTGTTTCGAGAACACCTCTGATTGGATACATTTCGTTTCAGGTGTATTAATGAGACAGATAGGAAACGCCACAAAGTCAAGGTGGAGTGGTGTAGTGGGGTCCGAGAAGGAGCCAAGCCCGCGTGGCAACACTTCTGTGATGGATTCATGTATGTGAGCTCACTGTTAGAAGCGACGGAGCAGCAAGGGCTGGAAGGTTGGTCGGAGTTCAGAGCGCGTTTAAACAAACGAGCTCTGAAGACACGGTGGACAAAGATAAGTCACTAGGCCACCGCAAACGGGGCCCGGGTTTTACATAGGATGTAGGTAAGAAAGCCGCTGCGGTCGTTATCTGTTTACTGATTTGTATAACTGACACCAAAGATTGTGTACTGCATTTCTTGTCACGCACAAAGAGTGTTTCGTAAAGCCAAAAAAAAAAAGAAAGAACACAAGTCTTTTTAAAGCATGTAAATAACAAATACTTTTAATGAAAAGATTAAAAAAAAGTGGTAGTAGTGGTCAGCACACTCGACCGTACATTGGGAGGCCCAGAGTTCAAACCCTGGCTCCGCCGTTTATTTTGGCTTTCGGCAGGTTCGTGAAAACTTTGATTGTTTGAATCATTGGATTAAGTACGATTCATTCATCTGCATATGTTCGGTTATATCCTCCTCGGAGACTACGTACGATGGTGTGAAGTGCCCGTGTTGTATATACGGGCACTTCACATGATGATTGAAGCTTGTGGGCCGGTGTATATTGAAATACACAAGGAAGATTCATGAACTGAACAAATACAAGGAAAAGTTTATTCACATTTCGAGAGGAGGCCTCTCTTCTTCAGAACCATTCTGACGAAGAGGGGCTTCCTCCGAAAACATCTATAAACCTTTCCTTGTTTTTGTTCAGTCCATGGACCTTTAGTACTATATATATATATATATTCGGACCCTGACCGTCAAGCTACTTTACCCGGATATGAACTCATTACGTTCCTCTCACGAAAGCTCTAACCGTCACCCTGCCGAAATGTGGACCGCCGACCGTAGCATTGTATAAACGTTTGCCCATCCGTAACTCTTCCTACGCCCTTTGGAAACTCCAACCGTCATCCCGCCGCTTTTGAAACTTGGACTCGACCGTAGCATTGTATAGATACCACCTGCGCCCATTCTGTAAAAGTTCTTCTCTGACGGGAAGGCCGGACTCTGACCGAAACGTCGAAGAATAAAACCACCCGTTGTTGCTGTTTCCATCAAGGGTTTTGCTTTTCCTCTCAGTTATACCCCACGCCTTCGGCCCCCCACCACCATGCCCGTTATATATATATATATATATATATATATATATATATATATATATATATATATATATATATATATATATATATATATACAGGGTGTTTCACGAAACGTGGAAAAATTACGATAGCTTATGTCGTTTTGGTCCTGGGCCAGGGGCCTATTTAGGAAAATTATTAAAGTCCGGGATAATTCAGTTGTTAATTATTTTTGCGTAATTAACTTTTTTAATATTGTGTTTAAGGGCATGGTTTCAATTAGAAAATTGCTCAGCATCATCAAAAAACATTAAATCAACAAATTGCAGAACGATAGAAGGCACGCGAAGCATTTTACGGCTTTCTGAAAAACCGCACAAATTCGACGGGTTTTTAAGTTTCGGTTTGCTATCGGAGCGCATCTCGGCCCCGGCGGCACCGCGCCCCGTGGAGAAATAGTGCAACCAACCTCTGCTGCGCTGTCATCGGGCGACGCAGCAGAGGCTGGTTCCACTATTTCTCTACGGGGCGCGGTGCCGTCGGTGCCGAGAAGCGCTCCGATTGCAGAACCGAAACTTAAAAACCCGTCGAAGTTGTGCGGTTTTTCAGAAAGCTGTAAAATGCTGCGCATGCCTTCTATCGTTCTGCAATTTGTTGATTTAGTGTTTTTCGATGATGCTGAGCAATTTTCTAATTGAAACCATGCCCTTAAACACAATATTAAAAAGTTAATTACGCAAAAATAATTAACAACTTAATTATCCCGGACTTTAATAATTTTCCTAAATGGGCCCTGGCCTAGGACCAAAATGACACGAGCCTTCTTTTTGTGTGCGACGCGTAGTTTTCAGCAATATCGAATTTGTCCACCTTTCGTGAAACACCTATATATACATATAGATATATATATATATATATATATATATATATATATATATATATATATATATATATATATATATATATATACCGGGTGTTCATTTTTAATTCGAACAGATTTATTTTAAAAATCCGTAAAAGATGCACTGATACGGTTTGTGCAGGTGAGTTATACGGCCAGGGGTACATTATGTGGGTGGCTAATCGTTGCGATAAGTCGGCTAATTAATTAAAATTCGTTAATTAACCTTTTAATTAGTGGAAATAAACATATGGTTCCAATTGGAAACTTAGAGAGCGTCATCGAAAACCACTAAATCAACTCTTTTTAGAACGACTTGAAGCTCGTGGGAAACTCGGGGCGCGCCAAAGTTACCACTCGTGAAGCAGGCGCAAAGCTACAGTTGCGGAACGCGATAATGATCTAATCATCCGCGTTCCGCCACTGCTGGCTTTGCGCCTGCTTCACAAGTGGTAACTTTGGCGCGCCCCCGAGTTTCCCACGAGCTTCAAGTCGTTCTAAAAAGAGTTGATTTAGTGGTTTTCGATGACGCTCTCTAAGTTTCCAATTGGAACCATATGTTTATTTCCACTAATTAAAAGGTTAATTAACGAATTTTAATTAATTAGCCGACTTATCGCAACGATTAGCCACCCACATAATGTACCCCTGGCCGTATAACTCACCTGCACAAACCGTATCAGTGCATCTTTTACGGATTTTTTAAATAAATCTGTTCGAATTAAAAATGAACACCCGGCATATATATATATATATATATATATATATATATATATATATATATATATGCAAAATTCATGTTGAAATATTCTCGCAAAATATTAGTTGATAACATTTGCGTCCACGTGACTTATAGTTTTATATATATATTTATATATATATAACTATAGGTCACGTGGCGCAAATATTTCAACTGAATTTTGCGGGAAAAGTTAATTGGTGTATAGTTCACGTGACGTCAATTGTTCCGGTAAACTTAGTGGAGAAAGTGAATTGGTCTGTAAGTCCCGCGACGAAGTTACGCGACATTAAATTTCCCGCAAAAATTAGTGGGAGGCCTGAGGTATTGTATAGGCCACGTGACATCAATTTTTGCGCTAAATTTAGTGGGAAAGTACGAACGGACGGACGAACGGAAGGAGAAACATTTTAAGATTAGGAAATCGCGATAAAAAGCATTTCCTTAAAAAAAAATTAATACCGCAAAAACGAAACACGGTGCACAAAGGCAAGAATAAAAGGAATCGTGTGAAATTAAACGGCAGAAACGGCGCGTGCAAAGGGGAAGGGGTTCGATCTGACAAAGCGCCGTTAAGGTGTAGGGATGCGGACTTCTTCCAAAGAATCCCCAAAACAAAACAAGACTACAAAGGAAAGAAGCGGAATAGGCGCCATTACGGGACCCCGTCTCTTCCCTTGCTCATAATTACTCCTTAACCCAATTAACAACGAAAACAATTACCAAACTGACATCGGCGTCGAACCAAATAAGCTCCCCCCCTCCTTCCTCCTCCCAAGAATTGCTTTAATTGTTGTTTACAATCTGTCTTCGAGCTTGTGCGCCCATTAAAAACAAAATATGACCGCTGCAACAGGTTGCCTCCTAGAGTAAACACAAACACGTGGGAAATAAAAAAAAATATCGGCGACGGCACAATTAATTTGGCATTCCAGCGGGTGAAAGATACCGATTGTCTTATGAACGTTGAGAAGCCGGTCGAACCTGTTAGTTAGTACTAGTTCGCACCGAGATGGAGCTCTAGTGTGTTCGATAGTGTTCCTCAGACTGAACTTCCCGAATTAATTGGCGATATTAAGGGAGACGGAGTCGCCCTTGCACCCGTTTGTGAACCGCCTTAGAAGCGACGTTCGAGTCGTCCGCCGAGAATCTAGCAACGTGCATCTTTCCTCGCAAGCTGCTTTCACCGCAGTAAGACCTCGCCGACGGGAAAGCCCAACGCTCGAATGGCGTCGAAGAAAACCTGGAGCGAAACTCAACAGAGATGACACTGAGGAAACACATTGGTGTGGTTTCCGACTAGTGATTGGATGTGACGTCATGATAAAGAACTATTACTCCCTAATCTGCAATTTTGTTGTACTGAAATCCCGTGCGCTTGCATAGGTGATTAGACACAGATAAAATCGAACCTTGCGTCTCCTGGTGTTTGTGTGGTTGAGTGAAGATGCCAACGGCCAGTGTGGTCAATTGAATTGGCTAATTGAATTTGAAAATATTTTACGTTACAATAGGTGTGATGTTGGTGTGGTGGTGGTTGTTGGGACGAAGATTTCGAGTTAGGAATTAAATGACGTATTTACTTTGAATCCCCTCGGATTAGCGGCATCCAGCACGCGCTCGTGGCCTTGCTTCGTGCCATAGCCTCGTCTATACTCACGAAGCCTGGCAGTTCGACGACGGAGCCACAAAGTGCCCGGTCGCAGATTTGGAGCTCAAGGATCTGGTAGCACAGAGCATCAAGGAGCCATTTGTTAAAAAAACACCTGGACGTCAGCGCAGAGGTTTTGCAGCGGCGAAAACATGAAACAGATTTTGGGCTTGGAGAAGTGTGTTTCGGCGTCTCGCCGCAGCGGGGCACCGCTCACGTGGTTCTACTTTTCATCCGTTGCCTGCCGCTCCACTTTTTCTATTACGGCGGCCGCTTCTCGCGGCGATGTGCCAGGATTTGTCTGTATATAGGATACTATGTTAGTGCTTTGGTAGCGCTTGTTTACTTCAGGCTCACGAGACATTGAAGGATTATCCAAGGTAGAAAGCGTGTGCTGGAATCGGGAAAACTGAACGACGTTCCTACCTCTCTAATCCTGCAAGTGACACTAGACACCGAATAACTAAGTTAATGGGCAATAGACAGGAACATATATTGAAATCCTGAATAAAATTAATTTACAGATAAAAAAAACTAATGGCAAAACTACCAACAATTACAACAAACGTTATAGAACTTGCGTTCCGAAAATCATTTTAAAGATTAATTAATTTTGTTGCTCACCTTTGCTTATTTAAGTTGTTTATACGCTCTGGTATGAATACATTTGTTTACTTTACTTGCTTGTGTGCTGTTGTGTTGACTCGGAATAATTAGAGTTCATTTTCTCATGACCACAAAAGCCAGCCTTTAAGATAAGAAAATCATTAAGTCATTAATGCTCGAAATAGTTTTCCCTTAATCTCGAATGTCCGTTATAAAACATTAACTGTGCTTGAACAAAAAAAAACAGTCACAAAAAAGATATGAAAAGACAGACAGCATTCAAATCGACACCAAAATTATGTTTCGTAGATGCGTACTTTCCTACAATAACACAACCCTCATGTCAAAGTTAGATAAGGCTGATCGCTTCTCTACATTCAAGTCAAACCGCACATTGGGTCGCCATAATGATTGGGGTGGTTTCCATCAGTCCCCAAAGTAAGTTTTGACAAAACATTCAAGCGCAAGCAACCGTACAGCTTGCTTATCTATTTATTCAGTCTTTACTTTATGAAACAAATTGTTTGATTGTATTCGTATGCCCCGAAGTAGGTTTACGACTTGCCGTCTTAACTTTCCGTACCACAGCCATGTCAAAATCGATCCCACGTGATCGAAGATTTACGAGCTCCGTTGCAAAGCCACCGATACGTTTCTGGACAAGTTACAACATCTGGTGGTTAGAATAGATATACTAGTTTTAGTTTTCATATTGTCTTCTTTTTTAATAAATAGCGATAAATTATAACAAAACACTCAGCCGAGGAAGAACACTCCACGCTGCGAACGTGGCGTATTCATCGCACGGCGTGCCTCCTCGGAACTGTTTGAGGGCTCCGCGATTCGATGGCATCTGTAGTCCATTTTGTTGCGGATACTAGCACGAGTGAGTAGGAGATGATGTCAGATCATCAGAATTTAAGTCCGACAGCAATGATTTGTCAAATAAGCTCTGACCTTGGAAATGTGGGCGTGGCTTGTTTGCCTTTCGGGTTTGCGTCCTGATAAATTTTGCTGCCCGCGTCACCGTCCGGGTGATCGGTGCTTTTGACAATGCATCTGGTTGTTAGAGTAGACACTCCAGTTTCAGTTTCTGCATATTTTTCTTTCTTCCACAAAACGGGGGATTTATTAGAATCAATTGTACAGACGAAAAAGAGGGCACTTCGCGCGGCGCGCCTTCTCGGACGAGTTTGATATCTCCAGATTGGAGGCACGTCCGAGGTCAATTTTGTTGATGATACTAGCACGAGTGAGTCGGAAGGTGATGTCGAACTATCATAGTATTGTAGTTCAGAGAGTGATGATGCATCAAATCAGTCAGGAACAACGAGCGGCTGCGCGTCAGATAATGTTTGGTTTTGCCTTTTATGTTCTTTGGCTGGTCTCTCATCATGTGATTGAAGTGTATTTTATGTACGCTGATAATGTGCATAATATAGGTATACTTCATCAGTATACTCTATCACAGAGGAAGTTTCCGGGGGCTGTATACTATTAACTTAATTTCAATATACTCCGTTACTGTACCAGTGTCATGATCCTCTTGACAATTATTGAGCCGCGGCCGCGATCGAAGACGAAGAAGATTATGAACAGGCCGAGGTGGGGAGCGTGCGACCAAGCGGGCAACTAGACGCTCAGCACAGACCGCAACGGTCAGCCTGCAGATACCTCAATAGCTTCCACGGTACAGCGGAGCGCTGAGTCCAGCGGGTCTGGTCGACGGAACCTCGCCGCACTCCGACACGTGGGGCTGCGTGCACAGCTCCTAGCCAAGTCGGCGCCATGACTCTCCAACCAACGAGGCGAAGGCAACCGCCCTTCACGAGGACACGCCACGGAGGACTCCTGAACCGAGATTCACGTTGGTGTCTATGACTAGATCAAACACGAATCTGTGCTGAGACGTGTGCAGAGATTTTCTATTGTATTTTTCTTCTCCTACTTGACTCTTTCTTTCTGGCGGTTAACTTTTACCTTTCTTTTTCATATTAATTATTCCGCTCCTTTAAATAACATAACTCATTTCTCATTCCGGAAACTCTCATGGCTTCTGTTTTCCTCTCTTCCTTCAACGGGGGTGACAACCAGCTGAATTGCATATTAAAAGTGTACCAAGTATGCTTTAATGTACTGTTCTTCGGTAAGTGAGGTGCTACACACTCTCGACTTTCCTCTTTGCCTGTGCTATTTGTGTTAGATTTGCTTTAGAAAAGTTACTGTTGCAGGCGCCAGCCCGAGTAACTACCGTTTGCTGCACGCTCTTCGATGTTTTGGTATTTCAGCAAAAGCCTTCTGACCATTTCGAGAAAGAGCTCCTGGTCGGTGTCATTTAGAGCGTTAGTGCTTGTGTCGAGTAGTTTGCTCGTCTTCCGAAGCGACGAACATGCACGTGCTGGGCCATCAGGCTAACACGTGTGGGCTGTGATTTTTGTAAACATTAAAATGATGTCTAAAATAGAATGAACCGCATACATGCACGCCAGATGGTGGGCAAATTTACTGTTGATAAGAATTGTGCTTAAAGAAAGTTAAGTGACTCCACAAACACCAAGTCAAACACTATCAAGGAGAGAGGAACATAAAATACACAAAAATACTATCGCATCTTTAAGCGAAAAATTATTTTTATTAAGATGCATTTGTGTATAAGGAACAGTATTACACCGTACATTTTTGAAACTTAAGCATAAAGCAAACAAAAATTACAAGGAGGAGAATTTGAAACCAATATGTTTTTTTAATGCAGAAACGAAATACAACAAGTTCAACCACTTTCAGAAGCGCGGATGTAGAAAAGGGGTATAATTCAAAGATATTGCAATATATGTTATTCCTTTTAATTAATTTTTTTTTTTTATATCCTCCATTATATTAAATTTACACACATCGTGAACAACATTTATAATTTTATACTTTTATTATCTCTTGACGCCCATTCAATATTTCGCTGCAATATAATAAAATAAAGATGTTTTCACCACCTCCTGGGGAGAAAAAAGACTCGCCAACCTTTCGACAAACAGGCACGTATCGGAGCTCAAACGTGTGTTTACTAGAAGTCAGTGATACCAGACACAAACAACAAACAACGCAGTGTACTGAAAGGTATGACTAAATTATAACCAAAAATTCGTTCAGATCGAGATCTCCAAATGTTTTGTTAAAGGGGCCGGATCAGGAATTTGTCGCTGTCTCGAGGGCCAGAAAATAAGTAAGCGAATTCAAATCAGAAAAAAATAATCGCATAGATAAGCATTCAAGTAAAAATTGAAAGGTAAACATAAAAATATGAGGTACATAAATGCCATCTTCTTTCTTTACTAAATCCAATATTTAGCTAATTGTAACATTTCACAATAATTGAAATCTAGAAAGCTCAGCAGGCATAAACCAAAGTACATAGATATTTCGGCACGTTTCAACAGGGCAGAATGCTAATGAGAGCGATAGAACTGACGCTGACCATATTGAATAGATACAGCACAGTACATCAAAGCACAATATACAGCGGAAATGCAAAGGAAATATATTATACGTATTTAAACAGATATAAAACGGTGGACCAAGCATGGCCCTTGATGACAAAATCCGACGAATAATATGATGAAAGCCCACATCTTACAATAGGCAGTTTTACCTGTGTTTTTCTGGTATGTTCGTTTACGCGCATTGTCCGCGTAGCGACTGCAGGTAGTGAGCCATGCTCGCCTGGAAGCTGGCCTGCAGGCTGCGGCCTCATTGGAAAAACCGCGGCCAGCCGCAGGACAGCAAAAGGACCTCCTGCAGGCCGGATTTGGTCCACGGGCCGAGGTATGGGGACACTCCGGTTCAGACGATTCAGTCTTCGTCTTGGTAAGACCGACATTGCCGTGTGATCGACACGCCGATACTATAGCCGCATCTGGAATTTTGCAGCTCCCAATGGCCGAAGAGTTGATGCGTTAAATCACCCTACTATTGTGTTTATGATATAAAATGTCCACTGAAGGCAATGGAGCACAACAGACGTGACCGGCCATATCGGCTAGTGCTACAATACGAACTTTTCCCGATTTCATTAGAGCTCCACTATGGGCGGGGGTCGTCTTGGTAGATAGCGGGCTTGATCCTGCTACGGCCACCCTTGAAACAGTTGAAAGTGCTGAAGGGTGCTCATGTCTCACAACTCGCGTCTGTAATGTATTCCGAGCACAGACGAGAATGTTTATTGTGACATTGGTCCTCTCTGCGCACGGCTTCCGATAAAGCACCTCGACGTGGTTCCCACCAACTGCGACCGCAAAGAGCTTTTGTCCCCATAAAGGTAAGTAAAAAACAAATAAAGACACATGAGATCTTCTTTGGCATTTTTTGTCCTAGATCGAACACAGACGCAGAGAGTTGATGCACTTAACCTCCAAACGCTCACATTCAAGCTGCGAGAAAATTCTCGACCGCTGGCAACCGGGAAGCCGGAAAGCGGCTTTCAGGGTTACCTGTCCGCCCTCTCGCCGCTGACGTTCACGGGTAAAGAAAATTAGAAACTGTTCAATATCGCCAGCAGAGATCGCCTGCTGGAGTTTACGCGTGCGGCGTCATTTGAAAATTCAATAATCCATAGGGAAATTTATATGTTTATGGAATATTTTCGCTAGCAGTTTACAAAGGTCTTGTGATTTGGTCCGCCTATATTCTAGCCAAATCGAAGCAATTAACAAACAAAAAAAATACTGCGGCATTCCGTTTCAATGCGCCTGTTGAGTGAAAATTAGGGACAAAATATGGTTGAGCACGAAGAGAAGGTATTAATTGAGACTCCATTTTTGTGTATGAGTGTCGCCCCAATTTATTGTTAAATTTGTTCTTATTCAATACTTTTGTATTCTCAGGATCAGACAAACTCGTCAATAACAAAACAAGAGAACAAAAAGTGAATACTACTGCGAGTCAGCCGCCTAGGCTGAAAAATATCTCGAGTCAGTCTTGAGGTACGCAATGTTATTAGTCGTGTTTTCGTCTCGTTACAGAATACGATAAGCCGCATTCAATCAAACGACCATCTAAAAATTGTCGGCACTCGGGACCAAATCAGAAGAAACGAGAACGACTCTTCATTAGAAGCTATGCCGTTTCAATCTTTTTTCCCGTGAAGCGTTTGAACAGAGTGGGCGGGCGACGCGCTGAAATGGCACTCTTCGATAAAACTTAGTCAAATAAAGATAACTAAACAATAAAGCCTGAAACTCCAAGCAATTGCTGATGCAGTCACGATGCGAACACGCGCTGGGATCAACACCAAGAAGATGTGGAGCAGTCAGTTCCGACTGCGGTGTTGTCGTCCAACTCGAAACCTCACAAAAGGTTTTACCAGCATTTTTTTTTTTTGCGAAACAGATGTACAAATAACAAAGTTGTGTACATTACAAAAATTAAAAAAACACGAAATACCACCCTAAATGTCGAAGCGAACATTTTATAAAAAAAACAACAACAACAAGTAAACGGAAGAGCAAATGGAAAATCGTAACCAGGCATGTATACTCCAGAATAGAGCGTACACTTTACTGCGTCGCAAATATATTTTCTTTTTGTATGCATCTTATACTTGTTTGCTTGCATGTGCCTTTGTGTGCGTGTGTTCGTTGAAATGGCGGATTGTAAGAAGGTTTGCAAGTTGAAGCAAGGCCTCGATGTAACGTCGATGCGCAAGAAAGTGAAACCATAATAAGAATCGCGGAAAGCGGAAAATGGAGGAGACACAATAGAAATGGAAGGAGCGCGGTAGCAAGGGTAGAGCAAAAACGGTTTCCGATTGATCTCCAAAAACACTCGATAGCGACTTGAGGAAAAAAAAAGTTCTAATTTTTAGAACAGGATTTTTTTAAATAATGTTTTCGCACGCAAAGGTTTTTAGAGGAAGAAAATAGATTTTCGTAGCCGTTCCCAAAAAAGACGCTTTACAACAAATAGAAGAAATAATTAAAAATTAAATCAAAGAGTTAGGGAAAAAAAAGAGTTGCATATCGGGTTTTGCTGGAATAAAATCTACCCTTATTATTTGATCGACCAGAACGCTCCCAGTATTTTGTTTTTCTTTTCATATCCTAGGTGTGGCTGTGGATGCTTTGAAAGCCTTCAGCGTGAACATTTATATGCTCTTCGCTCTGCTTGTACGCCACAGTTTCGCTATGAACTTGCAGTCGACTGGAATTTACGAAAGACATTTTCTTCCGTCGTATGAATTAGTAACGCAGAATTCATAGCGACTTGGTACTTTGTGTCAATCGAATTAATGATGTTCTTGTAAAATCGTTATTTATATTTTTATAGACCGCAACAAAGAGTAACAAATGGATAAAAAATGAGGAATTCTAGTTGACATATTATTTTCTTTTCATAGTGAAAATTGAGTTATCCATCTAAAAAAGAAATAAAGCGAAGAAAAACTCGCATACAAGTTAAGCCCTCTCAAGCAATAGCTTTATGCCCGTATCTACAAATTTTATACTCTTCTTAACGAAAAGAACGTAACCTATTTTATATTTTTGTTTTGCGGGAAGCTTATTGAAATTGGAGTTTATTCGTAAACAGCGACGTAAAGATCGTAGGTACGAATGGACTGAAGCGTATACTTGCACGCAACGTTGAAAATTAGCCCTTTTTTATAACCCTCTAGCTTTCTAAACGGAAAAAAAACACTTCCGAATGCTTATTTATACTATATAAATAAAAATGCTTCCACTGCACAACAATAGTCAACACACGAAGAAATCACAACACGTATAAACGTCTTTTGTTTGCCGAGAAACCAAAACCAGACACAAAACGCGAATCATACAACAGTCTGTCTTGCAAAGACGCAGACACAGTCTCATGCTCAAACCTCACTTTCTAGCGCCTAAAGACCTGCGACAACGCCTGAAAAATAAGACCGGCAACCCAATCCTCCTCCTCTCTACGTCATCACTAGTGGGCCCAAGCAGCACCGCCTACTTTGCGGCAGCATCGTTGACAACGACGTTCTAGCTAGCGTCACCCAACGAGCGCGACGCAACACGCGACGACGCCAAAACGGGGATCCTCCAAGGATGACGTCACGCGCAGGCCTTTTCTTCAGGGTTGTATTGAGCATGATACATCGATTCTTCCGGCACATTTAGAGAGGCGCCATTGCTTGTGGTCAAAGGATCCGCGCAACTTCCCCTCGCGATGCATACTTGACACCTCGACGCCGATTTTGTTTTCTGCTGAAGCGGGATGAGAAGCAACCCTCCTTCCTTCTTCTACACTTCATATTTTTTTTCGCAGTTGTAAGAAGACGTGTATGCTCCGAGCATGCACTGATCTGCAAGCTGCCATCAAAGACCTCGCACACATAGTGGGCCTCTTGTTATTTCTGCCCTAGCACAATAGCGAAAGACAAGAGCTGAGGACGTGGCGAAACGAAAAGGAACGAAAAACACAAACCTCCTCCCCCCCCTCACCTCCCCGCCCCTCTTCCGGAAAAAGATGTAGCCCTGATACCAGAGGTGCAGAGCCTTCAGCATAGACTCTCAAGTTCTCGAAAGGGCAACCAAAAACAATAAACAACAACCACAAAGAGAGTGACTGTAAGCTTTTGCTAGTAAGCTTTAAGCATTTCTAGACTATTTCCTCGAAATTACGTCCATAAATGTTAGAGCTTGCACTCAAGATACCTATATTAAAATCTTTAAAATGTTGCTACAATTACTCTCATCTTTGTGTC
>JAZHYW010011656.1:0-100008 GCA_037355805.1 Ixodes ricinus
GCGACTAAGTCCGAACGTTTTTTTGGGCAGTTGCCCCTCGCTCAGGAAGCCACGCAAATTGTCTGACAAGATTCATTTTTCTTCTATCACGTACCTCTGTATGCGTATTTATATATTCCTGAAGAGCATTTTGATATTAACAATCTTTTTTTCTATATTTTTTCAATCTGGTTTCTCGCAACAAACGTCGGCTCTCTTCGCTGTGGCGACTAAGTCCGAACGTTTTTTGGGCAGTTGCCCCTCGCTCAGGAAGCCACGCAAATTGTCTGACAAGATTCATTTTTCTTCTATCACGTACCTCTGTATGCGTATTTATATATTCCGGGAGAGCATTTTGATATTAACAATCTTTATTTTTCTATATTTTTTTCAATCTGGTTTCTCGCAACAAACGTCGGCTCTCTTCGCTGTGGCGACTAAGTCCGAACGTTTTTTTGGGCAGTTGCCCCTCGCTCAGGAAGCCACGCAAATTGTCTGACAAGATTCATTTTTCTTCTATCACGTACCTCTGTATGCGTATTTATATATTCCTGGAGAGCATTTTGATATTAACAATCTTTTTTTTTCTATATTTTTTTCAATCTGGTTTCTCGCAACAAACGTCGGCTCTCTTCGCTGTGGCGACTAAGTCCGAACGTTTTTTTGGGCAGTTGCCCCTCGCTCAGGAAGCCACGCAAATTGTCTGACAAGATTCATTTTTCTTCTATCACGTACCTCTGTATGCGTATTTATATATTCCGGGAGAGCATTTTGATATTAACAATCTTTATTTTTCTATATTTTTTTCAATCTCGTTTCTCGCAACAAACGTCGGCTCTCTTTGCTGTGGCGACTAAGTCCGAACGTTTTTTTGGGCAGTTGCCCCTCGCTCAGGAAGCCACGCAAATTGTCTGACAAGATTCATTTTTCTTCTATCACGTACCTCTGTATGCGTATTTATATATTCCGGGAGAGCATTTTGATATTAACAATCTTTTTTTTCTATATTTTTTTCAATCTGGTTTCTCGCAACAAACGTCGGCTCTCTTCGCTGTGGCGACTAAGTCCGAACGTTTTTTTGGGCAGTTGCCCCTCGCTCAGGAAGCCACGCAAATTGTCTGACAAGATTCATTTTTCTTCTATCACGTACCTCTGTATGCGTATTTATATATTCCTGAAGAGCATTTTGATATTAACAATCTTTTTTTTTCTATATTTTTTTCAATCTGGTTTCTCGCAACAAACGTCGGCTCTCTTCGCTGTGGCGACTAAGTCCGAACGTTTTTTTGGGCAGTTGCCCCTCGCTCAGGAAGCCACGCAAATTGTCTGACAAGATTCATTTTTCTTCTATCACGTACCTCTGTATGCGTATTTATATATTCCTGGAGAGCATTTTGATATTAACAATCTTTTTTTTCTATATTTTTTTCAATCTGGTTTCTCGCAACAAACGTCGGCTCTCTTCGCTGTGGCGACTAAGTCCGAACGTTTTTTTGGGCAGTTGCCCCTCGCTCAGGAAGCCACGCAAATTGTCTGACAAGATTCATTTTTCTTCTATCACGTACCTCTGTATGCGTATTTATATATTCCTGGAAGAGCATTTTGATATTAACAATCTTTTTTTTCTATATTTTTTTCAATCTGGTTTCTCGCAACAAACGTCGGCTCTCTTCGCTGTGGCGACTAAGTCCGAACGTTTTTTTGGGCAGTTGCCCCTCGCTCAGGAAGCCACGCAAATTGTCTGACAAGATTCATTTTTCTTCTATCACGTACCTCTGTATGCGTATTTATATATTCCTGGAGAGCATTTTGATATTAACAATCTTTTTTTTCTATATTTTTTTCAATCTGGTTTCTCGCAACAAACGTCGGCTCTCTTTGCTGTGGCGACTAAGTCCGAACGTTTTTTTGGGCAGTTGCCCCTCGCTCAGGAAGCCACGCAAATTGTCTGACAAGATTCATTTTTCTTCTATCACGTACCTCTGTATGCGTATTTATATATTCCTGGAGAGCATTTTGATATTAACAATCTTTATTTTTCTATAATTTTTTCAATCTGGTTTCTCGCAACAAACGTCGGCTCTCTTCGCTGTGGCGACTAAGTCCGAACGTTTTTTTGGGCAGTTGCCCCTCGCTCAGGAAGCCACGCAAATTGTCTGACAAGATTCATTTTTCTTCTATCACGTACCTCTGTATGCGTATTTATATATTCCGGGAGAGCATTTTGATATTAACAATACTTATTTTTCTATATTTTTTTCAATCTGGTTTCTCGCAACAAACGTCGGCTCTCTTTGCTGTGGCGACTAAGTCCGAACGTTTTTTTGGGCAGTTGCCCCTCGCTCAGGAAGCCACGCAAATTGTCTGACAAGATTCATTTTTCTTCTATCACGTACCTCTGTATGCGTATTTATATATTCCTGAAGAGCATTTTGATATTAACAATCTTTTTTTTCTATATTTTTTCAATCTGGTTTCTCGCAACAAACGTCGGCTCTCTTCGCTGTGGCGACTAAGTCCGAACGTTTTTTGGGCAGTTGCCCCTCGCTCAGGAAGCCACGCAAATTGTCTGACAAGATTCATTTTTCTTCTATCACGTACCTCTGTATGCGTATTTATATATTCCGGGAGAGCATTTTGATATTAACAATCTTTATTTTTCTATATTTTTTTCAATCTGGTTTCTCGCAACAAACGTCGGCTCTCTTCGCTGTGGCGACTAAGTCCGAACGTTTTTTTGGGCAGTTGCCCCTCGCTCAGGAAGCCACGCAAATTGTCTGACAAGATTCATTTTTCTTCTATCACGTACCTCTGTATGCGTATTTATATATTCCGGGAGAGCATTTTGATATTAACAATCTTTATTTTTCTATATTTTTTTCAATCTGGTTTCTCGCAACAAACGTCGGCTCTCTTCGCTGTGGCGACTAAGTCCGAACGTTTTTTTGGGCAGTTGCCCCTCGCTCAGGAAGCCACGCAAATTGTCTGACAAGATTCATTTTTCTTCTATCACGTACCTCTGTATGCGTATTTATATATTCCTGGAGAGCATTTTGATATTAACAATCTTTTTTTTCTATATTTTTTTCAATCTGGTTTCTCGCAACAAACGTCGGCTCTCTTCGCTGTGGCGACTAAGTCCGAACGTTTTTTTGGGCAGTTGCCCCTCGCTCAGGAAGCCACGCAAATTGTCTGACAAGATTCATTTTTCTTCTATCACGTACCTCTGTATGCGTATTTATATATTCCGGGAGAGCATTTTGATATTAACAATCTTTATTTTTCTATAATTTTTTCAATCTGGTTTCTCGCAACAAACGTCGGCTCTCTTCGCTGTGGCGACTAAGTCCGAACGTTTTTTTGGGCAGTTGCCCCTCGCTCAGGAAGCCACGCAAATTGTCTGACAAGATTCATTTTTCTTCTATCACGTACCTCTGTATGCGTATTTATATATTCCTGGAGAGCATTTTGATATTAACAATCTTTTTTTTCTATATTTTTTTCAATCTGGTTTCTCGCAACAAACGTCGGCTCTCTTCGCTGTGGCGACTAAGTCCGAACGTTTTTTTGGGCAGTTGCCCCTCGCTCAGGAAGCCACGCAAATTGTCTGACAAGATTCATTTTTCTTCTATCACGTACCTCTGTATGCGTATTTATATATTCCGGAAGAGCATTTTGATATTAACAATCTTTATTTTTCTATAATTTTTTCAATCTGGTTTCTCGCAACAAACGTCGGCTCTCTTTGCTGTGGCGACTAAGTCCGAACGTTTTTTTGGGCAGTTGCCCCTCGCTCAGGAAGCCACGCAAATTGTCTGACAAGATTCATTTTTCTTCTATCACGTACCTCTGTATGCGTATTTATATATTCCTGGAGAGCATTTTGATATTAACAATCTTTTTTTCTATAATTTTTTCAATCTGGTTTCTCGCAACAAACGTCGGCTCTCTTCGCTGTGGCGACTAAGTCCGAACGTTTTTTTGGGCAGTTGCCCCTCGCTCAGGAAGCCACGCAAATTGTCTGACAAGATTCATTTTTCTTCTATCACGTACCTCTGTATGCGTATTTATATATTCCGGGAGAGCATTTTGATATTAACAATCTTTTTTTTCTATATTTTTTTCAATCTGGTTTCTCGCAACAAACGTCGGCTCTCTTCGCTGTGGCGACTAAGTCCGAACGTTTTTTTGGGCAGTTGCCCCTCGCTCAGGAAGCCACGCAAATTGTCTGACAAGATTCATTTTTCTTCTATCACGTACCTCTGTATGCGTATTTATATATTCCTGGAGAGCATTTTGATATTAACAATCTTTTTTTTCTATATTTTTTTCAATCTGGTTTCTCGCAACAAACGTCGGCTCTCTTTGCTGTGGCGACTAAGTCCGAACGTTTTTTTGGGCAGTTGCCCCTCGCTCAGGAAGCCACGCAAATTGTCTGACAAGATTCATTTTTCTTCTATCACGTACCTCTGTATGCGTATTTATATATTCCTGGAGAGCATTTTGATATTAACAATCTTTATTTTTCTATAATTTTTTCAATCTGGTTTCTCGCAACAAACGTCGGCTCTCTTCGCTGTGGCGACTAAGTCCGAACGTTTTTTTGGGCAGTTGCCCCTCGCTCAGGAAGCCACGCAAATTGTCTGACAAGATTCATTTTTCTTCTATCACGTACCTCTGTATGCGTATTTATATATTCCGGGAGAGCATTTTGATATTAACAATATTTATTTTTCTATAATTTTTTCAATCTCGTTTCTCGCAACAAACGTCGGCTCTCTTCGCTGTGGCGACTAAGTCCGAACGTTTTTTTGGGCAGTTGCCCCTCGCTCAGGAAGCCACGCAAATTGTCTGACAAGATTCATTTTTCTTCTATCACGTACCTCTGTATGCGTATTTATATATTCCTGAAGAGCATTTTGATATTAACAATCTTTTTTTTCTATAATTTTTTCAATCTGGTTTCTCGCAACAAACGTCGGCTCTCTTCGCTGTGGCGACTAAGTCCGAACGTTTTTTGGGCAGTTGCCCCTCGCTCAGGAAGCCACGCAAATTGTCTGACAAGATTCATTTTTCTTCTATCACGTACCTCTGTATGCGTATTTATATATTCCTGGAGAGCATTTTGATATTAACAATCTTTTTTTCTATATTTTTTTCAATCTGGTTTCTCGCAACAAACGTCGGCTCTCTTCGCTGTGGCGACTAAGTCCGAACGTTTTTTTGGGCAGTTGCCCCTCGCTCAGGAAGCCACGCAAATTGTCTGACAAGATTCATTTTTCTTCTATCACGTACCTCTGTATGCGTATTTATATATTCCTGAAGAGCATTTTGATATTAACAATCTTTTTTTTCTATAATTTTTTCAATCTGGTTTCTCGCAACAAACGTCGGCTCTCTTCGCTGTGGCGACTAAGTCCGAACGTTTTTTTGGGCAGTTGCCCCTCGCTCAGGAAGCCACGCAAATTGTCTGACAAGATTCATTTTTCTTCTATCACGTACCTCTGTATGCGTATTTATATATTCCTGGAGAGCATTTTGATATTAACAATCTTTATTTTTCTATATTTTTTTCAATCTGGTTTCTCGCAACAAACGTCGGCTCTCTTTGCTGTGGCGACTAAGTCCGAACGTTTTTTTGGGCAGTTGCCCCTCGCTCAGGAAGCCACGCAAATTGTCTGACAAGATTCATTTTTCTTCTATCACGTACCTCTGTATGCGTATTTATATATTCCGGGAGAGCATTTTGATATTAACAATATTTATTTTTCTATATTTTTTTCAATCTCGTTTCTCGCAACAAACGTCGGCTCTCTTCGCTGTGGCGACTAAGTCCGAACGTTTTTTTGGGCAGTTGCCCCTCGCTCAGGAAGCCACGCAAATTGTCTGACAAGATTCATTTTTCTTCTATCACGTACCTCTGTATGCGTATTTATATATTCCTGGAGAGCATTTTGATATTAACAATCTTTTTTTTCTATATTTTTTTCAATCTGGTTTCTCGCAACAAACGTCGGCTCTCTTCGCTGTGGCGACTAAGTCCGAACGTTTTTTGGGCAGTTGCCCCTCGCTCAGGAAGCCACGCAAATTGTCTGACAAGATTCATTTTTCTTCTATCACGTACCTCTGTATGCGTATTTATATATTCCGGGAGAGCATTTTGATATTAACAATCTTTATTTTTCTATAATTTTTTTCAATCTGGTTTCTCGCAACAAACGTCGGCTCTCTTCGCTGTGGCGACTAAGTCCGAACGTTTTTTTGGGCAGTTGCCCCTCGCTCAGGAAGCCACGCAAATTGTCTGACAAGATTCATTTTTCTTCTATCACGTACCTCTGTATGCGTATTTATATATTCCTGGAGAGCATTTTGATATTAACAATCTTTTTTTCTATAATTTTTTCAATCTGGTTTCTCGCAACAAACGTCGGCTCTCTTTGCTGTGGCGACTAAGTCCGAACGTTTTTTTGGGCAGTTGCCCCTCGCTCAGGAAGCCACGCAAATTGTCTGACAAGATTCATTTTTCTTCTATCACGTACCTCTGTATGCGTATTTATATATTCCGGGAGAGCATTTTGATATTAACAATCTTTATTTTTCTATAATTTTTTTCAATCTGGTTTCTCGCAACAAACGTCGGCTCTCTTCGCTGTGGCGACTAAGTCCGAACGTTTTTTTGGGCAGTTGCCCCTCGCTCAGGAAGCCACGCAAATTGTCTGACAAGATTCATTTTTCTTCTATCACGTACCTCTGTATGCGTATTTATATATTCCGGGAGAGCATTTTGATATTAACAATCTTTATTTTTCTATATTTTTTTCAATCTCGTTTCTCGCAACAAACGTCGGCTCTCTTCGCTGTGGCGACTAAGTCCGAACGTTTTTTTGGGCAGTTGCCCCTCGCTCAGGAAGCCACGCAAATTGTCTGACAAGATTCATTTTTCTTCTATCACGTACCTCTGTATGCGTATTTATATATTCCTGAAGAGCATTTTGATATTAACAATCTTTTTTTCTATATTTTTTTCAATCTGGTTTCTCGCAACAAACGTCGGCTCTCTTCGCTGTGGCGACTAAGTCCGAACGTTTTTTTGGGCAGTTGCCCCTCGCTCAGGAAGCCACGCAAATTGTCTGACAAGATTCATTTTTCTTCTATCACGTACCTCTGTATGCGTATTTATATATTCCGGGAGAGCATTTTGATATTAACAATATTTATTTTTCTATATTTTTTTCAATCTGGTTTCTCGCAACAAACGTCGGCTCTCTTCGCTGTGGCGACTAAGTCCGAACGTTTTTTTGGGCAGTTGCCCCTCGCTCAGGAAGCCACGCAAATTGTCTGACAAGATTCATTTTTCTTCTATCACGTACCTCTGTATGCGTATTTATATATTCCGGGAGAGCATTTTGATATTAACAATATTTATTTTTCTATAATTTTTTCAATCTCGTTTCTCGCAACAAACGTCGGCTCTCTTCGCTGTGGCGACTAAGTCCGAACGTTTTTTTGGGCAGTTGCCCCTCGCTCAGGAAGCCACGCAAATTGTCTGACAAGATTCATTTTTCTTCTATCACGTACCTCTGTATGCGTATTTATATATTCCTGGAAGAGCATTTTGATATTAACAATCTTTTTTTTCTATATTTTTTTCAATCTGGTTTCTCGCAACAAACGTCGGCTCTCTTCGCTGTGGCGACTAAGTCCGAACGTTTTTTGGGCAGTTGCCCCTCGCTCAGGAAGCCACGCAAATTGTCTGACAAGATTCATTTTTCTTCTATCACGTACCTCTGTATGCGTATTTATATATTCCTGGAGAGCATTTTGATATTAACAATCTTTATTTTTCTATATTTTTTTCAATCTGGTTTCTCGCAACAAACGTCGGCTCTCTTCGCTGTGGCGACTAAGTCCGAACGTTTTTTGGGCAGTTGCCCCTCGCTCAGGAAGCCACGCAAATTGTCTGACAAGATTCATTTTTCTTCTATCACGTACCTCTGTATGCGTATTTATATATTCCTGGAGAGCATTTTGATATTAACAATCTTTTTTTTCTATATTTTTTTCAATCTGGTTTCTCGCAACAAACGTCGGCTCTCTTCGCTGTGGCGACTAAGTCCGAACGTTTTTTTGGGCAGTTGCCCCTCGCTCAGGAAGCCACGCAAATTGTCTGACAAGATTCATTTTTCTTCTATCACGTACCTCTGTATGCGTATTTATATATTCCTGGAGAGCATTTTGATATTAACAATCTTTATTTTTCTATATTTTTTTCAATCTGGTTTCTCGCAACAAACGTCGGCTCTCTTCGCTGTGGCGACTAAGTCCGAACGTTTTTTGGGCAGTTGCCCCTCGCTCAGGAAGCCACGCAAATTGTCTGACAAGATTCATTTTTCTTCTATCACGTACCTCTGTATGCGTATTTATATATTCCGGGAGAGCATTTTGATATTAACAATCTTTATTTTTCTATATTTTTTTCAATCTGGTTTCTCGCAACAAACGTCGGCTCTCTTCGCTGTGGCGACTAAGTCCGAACGTTTTTTTGGGCAGTTGCCCCTCGCTCAGGAAGCCACGCAAATTGTCTGACAAGATTCATTTTTCTTCTATCACGTACCTCTGTATGCGTATTTATATATTCCTGGAGAGCATTTTGATATTAACAATCTTTTTTTTCTATATTTTTTTCAATCTGGTTTCTCGCAACAAACGTCGGCTCTCTTCGCTGTGGCGACTAAGTCCGAACGTTTTTTTGGGCAGTTGCCCCTCGCTCAGGAAGCCACGCAAATTGTCTGACAAGATTCATTTTTCTTCTATCACGTACCTCTGTATGCGTATTTATATATTCCTGGAGAGCATTTTGATATTAACAATATTTATTTTTCTATAATTTTTTCAATCTGGTTTCTCGCAACAAACGTCGGCTCTCTTCGCTGTGGCGACTAAGTCCGAACGTTTTTTTGGGCAGTTGCCCCTCGCTCAGGAAGCCACGCAAATTGTCTGACAAGATTCATTTTTCTTCTATCACGTACCTCTGTATGCGTATTTATATATTCCTGGAGAGCATTTTGATATTAACAATCTTTATTTTTCTATAATTTTTTCAATCTGGTTTCTCGCAACAAACGTCGGCTCTCTTTGCTGTGGCGACTAAGTCCGAACGTTTTTTTGGGCAGTTGCCCCTCGCTCAGGAAGCCACGCAAATTGTCTGACAAGATTCATTTTTCTTCTATCACGTACCTCTGTATGCGTATTTATATATTCCTGAAGAGCATTTTGATATTAACAATCATTTTTTTTCTATATTTTTTTCAATCTGGTTTCTCGCAACAAACGTCGGCTCTCTTCGCTGTGGCGACTAAGTCCGAACGTTTTTTTGGGCAGTTGCCCCTCGCTCAGGAAGCCACGCAAATTGTCTGACAAGATTCATTTTTCTTCTATCACGTACCTCTGTATGCGTATTTATATATTCCGGGAGAGCATTTTGATATTAACAATATTTATTTTTCTATAATTTTTTCAATCTCGTTTCTCGCAACAAACGTCGGCTCTCTTCGCTGTGGCGACTAAGTCCGAACGTTTTTTTGGGCAGTTGCCCCTCGCTCAGGAAGCCACACAAATTGTCTGACAAGATTCATTTTTCTTCTATCACGTACCTCGGTATGCTTATTTATATATTCCTGGAGAGCATTTTGATATTTACTATAATTATTTTTCTATAATTTTTTTCAATCTGGTCTCTCGCAACAAACGTCGGCTCTCTTCGCTGTGGCGACTAAGTCCGAACGTTTTTTTGGACAGTTGCCCCTCGCTCAGGAAGCCACAGCAAATTGTCTGAGCAAGATTAATTTTTCTTCTATCACGTAGCTGGGTATGCCTAGTATCATGTTGCGGGATCGACAGCATTTTGATATTTACTATAAATATTTTTCTGTGAATGTTTCCATTCTGGTCGGTCGCTCCACAAGCCGCATGTATTCGCTCTGAGGACTACGTCCTAACGACGTTTTAGCAGGTTGCCCCTTGCTCAGGAAGGCAAAAAAAAAAAAAACTTGCCTGAGAAGGTTCAATGCCAATATAGTGTAGCTGCTATTACATAGCTAGTCTGGGAGAGTATTTTTATATTTTGTCTAATACTGTGTTAGTGAGTTTATGATTATTTCGTGGAACATCATAAATCTGACTGTTTGCTGTAGATACTTAACTTCTATATCCTGAAGTTGTTCCATTCCAAATTACGCAATTTTCTGTATTCCTGATTCCACAAGACCGTCTGAGGCAAAAGCAAACAGATTGTAATTGGACGTTTCTGGCTGTGGGCATGTGTTCTGGTTGTAAACACGTGAAAAAATGTGGACAAGTGTTCATTATGAACTTTGTGAATATTATTTTTGATGGTTGATGTCAAACTTGTTGCTGCAAATAATACTACTGATAGACGTGAAAATAGTTTTGAGTGCGCATTTTGCCACAGCCCTAGACTTTTATCTTCATCCATCTACATACCGCCCTTTAATAATTTGGGCTTCATAAAAAAAAAATAGACTGGGTTCACGACTGAAACAGCAGTCAACAACTGCCAGAGCTCCGTGGGGAATCAGGCAGGAAGAGATTGCGCGGGTTTCCATGATGAGTTCGTAAAGTCTAAACCTCATCTCGAATCTGTAAGTTGAATTAGAGCAAATGCTTCTTTCAACTCTCCCAGGCACGTGACCCTGGTGCGCCCTTAAGCCAGAGTCGCACTGCCTATCATTATGCTATTTCACGCATCACCGTCGCAAAGATAGTGGTAACACAGAATGTATTATTTAAAATACCTCTCATACAACTTGTTAAAAAAAAAAACGCCTGCGACAAAAAGAAAAAAAAGAAGAAAAAAAGAAGAAAATCTGAGCCGAAGGTAACGCGTGAGCGAAGGACGCGCTTCAGACATTTGCGTTTGCTTGCGCCAATCCCCACTGCGCCCGCTTGAGACGGCGTGAGCTACCATTGTAAAAAAATTACCGTAATACATTAAAAAAAATCAGAGGTGGACGCATCGCAGTCAATCACTAATGTGTGAGCCGGCCTTTAGCCATATCTCGCGTGTCTTGCGGTAGCACAGTTGTTTCACACCAGCACATTGTGTCTGTCGGTTTCCTCCTAATCACGTGAGTGTACTTCTCCTGGCCTCCTACACACTCACTTATGATATGTTATGCGCGTGATCGTGCCCCTTGCCAGGTGCCTCGTGACGAGATTTCAAGCTCTCAACCCCACACGCAGTTTTAGCTAAGTGCAATAATCAAAAATAGCTGAGTGGTTTGAACGTCGCATGCTCAGTCGGATGGGACGCAGGATAAAAACCGAGCGTCTGCGTTTCTTCCAGCTCGCGCTTGTCACGGACACGCGCGAGACAGGAAAGTAAGATCCGACTGCAGCGCCGCTAGCTCTCGTGACCGCCACCTGGGCCACTCACCTCAACAGGCGGGAATAAGGAGCTGCATGCGAAACTGAGCTTGCTCCAGTAACGTTGGCACCACTGAGCTAGATCTCAGACGCCATGTTTTTCCCAGTGTTTCGAGAATATCTACAGCAATGAATTGCGCCACTTTTCCCAGGATCACTGTCACTGATCTCTATTCTAGTAGGCTGGATGGCGGACCGCAACCTCGGCAGCTGGGGCCGAGTGTCGCCACCGGCGGCCATTGATTGACACCAGCCAATGCATGGGACTCTATGGGAAGAACGAGGAAAAGTGCCGTTTCCCCCGTTTCTAAGCTGTTGTCGGCACTGAAACTTTTTGGATGCTTTTCGATAAGCCCGTCAAATAGCTTGCGTGCAAACATTAAAACTGACAGCCCCCGCAGTTCTTATAAATAAATATTTTGTGGTCGAGAGTGACTCCGCTGTAGTGCAGATCAATGAGGCGAGAGTTACCTAGAGTTACCGCAGAGTCGGTGGCGGTTTCGTTGGGTTGCGTTTAGCAGACGACAAGCTCGGAGGCTTTGCTACGCGGAATTCACCCGTTCCCGGAAAGCCGCTGTCGAGATGGAACTCCTTTGTCATTCATCAACATCTGGGCTTCCCCGAGGACGGTCTCATTGACGGCAAGTTCCTTTGTTTACTCCACTACGAGAGCAAGCTTGCCAGCTCAGCCGTAGGTGCTCCGGTACGTTTTGATTTTTTTAATCGGCGTTCGAACTTTGAACAAATACCGATTCGACCTCCAAAACACCCGACATAAGGATCGCAGCACACCATAAAATACTCGCCTCCCAGCACAGCGTGCATACTTCAATATTCTTACTTTTGTGCGTTTCTCCCACAGACTTGCCTGTATTGCTTGGTGTCAGCAATGGCCGCCGGTGGCAACACCGACGGGCTGCCGATCCGCGATCCAGCCTACTGCAATAGAGATCAGTGATCACTGTTCCAGGGTAGAGGGGCTTTCATTCCGCTCGGGCTTAGACGCCACGTGTCGTCGCGCAATGGAACTAAAGCAAATGTCTCGAATTCTTGGCCATGCCTTTTATGGTATTTGCATTTTGTTTTCTAAATTCAAACAACTCCTTTCTCTCGCCCCTTCACTCTCTAATTTACCCTTCCCCCTCCCTTTTCCGCGCGACGCCGCAGACGATCCGTTGACCCCCGCGGAGGGGCGGATCCAGAACTCCGTTTGGGGGGGGGGGGCGAAATTTGTAAGGATGCTATTCTCCCATTATTTCGTGTGCGCCGGGGGGTGCACCCATGTCAAATTGCCCTCCGAGAAGGGGGAGGGGGGTCGACTTTGTTTAGGGGGGGGCGGCCGCCCCCGTTCCTCCCCCCCCCCCCTTTTGGATCCGCCCCTGCCCCCGCGGAAGTCAACACGCCGCCGCCGGAGGTACAAACACCGGCGCGTCGCCGCCGACGATTTCTGACTGGCGAGCGTCTAGTCCTCAAGCGTGGCTGGAAGCATTTGAGCGTGGAAAGAAGCGAGGCGATTGGAACATCTGATTGTGAGCAGCGTTTTATGTGCTTGTACGACACCGTTTGCGTGTAAGCCGCCACCGGAGCTCGCAGTGTGTTCCGACCTCTGACTGCGCGGAAGCGATCACACCCAATGTGTTTTGTGTACTTTTTGTGTGCACACCACCACTACGGAATACAACAGTTATCCTTCGAAAAAACTATCGAAACTAGCTGCGTGCAGTGTTAAAGGTAAGGACGCGCGGGCGTAGCACCGTGCTTTGTTTGCACAAAAACGCGGCAAAAGAGCACCTTCTGAAGCTGCCCGCACGAGTCCGTGCGTTTCACATGTACTGCATACAACCGGAGTGTAAACGTATATATAATCATTGCCGTTGTCCATTCAGTGAAGACGGTTGTCTCCAAGCGCATATGCAATCGCTGAGGCAAGGCAACAACAATCGTACGAAGCAGACGAATAAAAAAACTTTCAGCCTTTCCACTATGGTGAAGATGGAAAAGCAGCGGAGCTGCAGCTTCTGTTCTCGGTGGGGGCTTTCCAGGCGAGCGATCTGCTCTTCTTTCGCAAGGGAATGTGAAGTGCTCGACGCAGTGGAAGTTTAGGCGATAGCGGCCTCGTGGCGGTTGCGGAACCATTCGCGCTGCTGCGCCCATCGCCGCTCGTTGCGCCCCCGCTCTTCTTCCTCCGAACAGAGCCATGTATTGGGAGAGTCTGGCCAGTGCGTGTGGCGACGAAGGCGCCGGAGAGAAGAAAAGTGAAGGAAAAGGAGGAGGGAGAAAGAAGGGGGCAAAGAGGAGACGACGGCCATTTTGACGCAACACGGCGTAGTCAATACCACAACACAAGGCCTGCGCGTTTCCTCCTTTAAACGTCATCACTAGTAGATCCCCTCGGCGCCCCCTTGCCAGCCCGGATGAGCACCATCGTCTGAGACATCGTCTGCTCCATCGTCTGCTTCAGCGGTTTATGTAGCAGATAATGAGACAGATGCTCACGCCGAGTGTCTATTGCTATAGACCGACACGCTGTTTACAAATAAGCCCGTGTTTGCCCAGACAAGGTGTGGCACTGCGCGTGCGCAGAAACCGAATTCGCGTGAAGTGTCTACGCATGCACAGTGCCGTCGACAGCGCCACCGCAGCTGCGTGACGTCAGGGCCGCGTGTTGGTCTATAGCATATGATGAAGTTAAACGTTAACGTGGAGCGTCAAATGCATGAGTGAAAATGCCTTACTGCTGTGCGAAAGCCTGCAAAGCCCTTCGCTGGACGCTGGACGCTGGCACTGGACGCCATTTTTGAGGGCACTGTTCATACTCCTTTCACTCCTAAGCAAAGAATGCAGCCAACGCTTCAAGTACGAGAGCTCGAGGTCGCTGCTTTGAAGCGTTCGTCCGCAGAACGAGCGTGCACGCTAGAAATGCACTATCAAAGCCAGGAGCGCGTGGTAGCTCGCGCTCCTGGTCGAGGGAGTGTTCGCATGCATGTTGCAAATGAACTGGAAACTCGCTATCAGCTCGCGCTCAGCAGTCGCGCACGCAGCTGTGGCCGCCAGTAAATGCGACGTAGTTGTGACGCGGCCCATACTCTCGTCAATAGACCATTTGCTGTATTACCCAAGCATCAAGGAGAATGCAGGGATTGGTGTTCCACGCGCCGCACGCGCACGCCTTCCCCGTATAAAAGATTCGAAGTAATTAACCAAAATAAATGGGTTGACGAACGCGCGTGCAAGATGCCTTTTGTTTTAGGTATTTGCTTTAGAAAAGTTACTACTGCTGACGCCAGCACGTGCGGCGCGTGGAACACCAATCCCTGCATTCTCCTTGATGCTTGGGTAATACTGCAATAGGTCTATTGGCTTCAGTCTGTTTGTTGCTTGGGGCGGGTCAGGGATCTATTAACCGAACGTCACGCGCAGGCTTGTCTTCTAGGCGGTATTGGCGCAGTGCAGTGTTGAGGCTACGCGTCGTCTGCTACGAGCTTATTTCCTTTTTCGCCTAAATCAAAGTTTGCGTTCAAACGCGGATAAACTTAATTCGTTAGCTTTTTAAGCCACTGAGAAATAACGCTATATCATTTTCATGCCAAAGCCTGGCAAAAAAAAAAAAGAAGCCGAAATTTGATGTCGATTTTATGCATTCCGCTTTGCGAATGAATGAAAATGGCGGCCCTCCCCGCACAGCTGGGAGCAGCCGGAAGTTCACGCGCATGCGCTCACGCCTCTTGCTCTGCGCCGCGGGCTGATGTGACTCACTCGGTAGTCGGGCATTACGGCGGCGAGATCATAGACCGGCCACACTCTCCCCATATACGGCTGTGCCTCCCAGGCAAGGTTGCCGCCATCTATGAGTCACGGCGGCAACCAGCTGTCTGGTTGCTGCCGTCGCTTATAGATGGCGGTAGCTGTCCAAAGTTCTATGTCATCATTTATTGGCTGGTGGACACGATCCTGGGGAAACTAGCCCATAACAGCTCCGCTGTAAAATTTCGTGTTCTCTTGACAAACGCGAAGTTCCCCACAAGACGCCGACGTCGCGTGGCCCTGTGTGACTGCTTCGACCTTTTTGACGCTGGCGTCGACGAGGACCGCGACGCGCGTTTTTTTTAGTGTGGATGTGCCTTTGCCTACACCTCTTGCACCGGTGCAGAAAAGAGTAGGGCGGTTTACTTCCGGTTTTATCTAAAGGCACATACCGGAAGTACACTGCCCTACACTTTTCTGCACCGGTGCAGGAGGTAGGTGCAGGTAAATCGAACGAATTTATTGTACGCAAATGTGACTACTCGTCACGTGACCAAACCAAATACGTGACGTCACATGAAAGATGGCAGCTGACGTTGATGGCAACGCCCAGGTAGCGGATGGATTGGATAGATGATGTTGGCTATGCCCAATTTGTATCGGGCGGTAGCTTGCGCCACCTAGCCTGAGGAAATGCCTTTTTCCTCAACTTAACTACCCAATTTCTTTCCCTCTACATCCCGGCAACTATCACCGGGCCAGGGGAATGAACCACCAGGCTGACCTTTGGAGATCGGGCAAATACAAAATAAAAATAAAAAGAAAAACGCACCCCGCCTTCTTCCCCTGGCAAGGGAGTCGACAATTTTCCTCTGGTCAACCTTGTTGGGATTCTTTCCAAAACCCAGACCCACTGAGAGACAGGGTTGAGACTTTGGACCGGAGCCACGCGGAGGCAGTCCCGATTTTCCTCTGTCCTCCCTGTCTCCAGTTGTGCTAGTTGCTTTTACCATCTGGAACTCCAAAAAGTGGGGCAGCATTTTTTTGTCGAAATTCTAGATGTTGGAATGATAGCTTAGACAACCATCTAAGAGGAAGAGGAGTCTGATACAGATGGAGGTTAGTGTGGACTATTGATACCGATCGGCAGGGTCAAGAGCCTACTAATTACGGATGCGGTAATTTGTGCTCTGATCAATAAAAAATGTGAAAACTTGCTAACTGTGTTCTGAGTTCCAAGGGGATAAACGAACTGTTTTATGAATGTTAGTAATGAACTTTTTTCTGGATGATTGGTTCGAATGCCTTGAAAGAGTTCGCGTGCACGTCACTTAAACAAACACCAATTTTTCACTTAAAAAAGAAACAAAAGTAGTTCGATCGAGATCAAGGTACTGAAATGAAAGCCCGTTATATCAAAATCTTGAGAAGTGCCAGTTTCTAAAAATCGTCGATTCGTACAAAAGGGTAAAGATCGCAGGAGCTTTCTTGCTAAATGTTGCCGTGGTTCTTCAGTGACCCAGGGCTAAAACAACTCCCTCTAGGCCCTACCCGCGACGTATACCTTTCGCTTCGATTCTCAGACATTCCAACGTACAAACGAAGCTAGAAAAATGCGAAAATATTATGCTGAAAGTTATGTTTTAAAATCGTTGATTAGTACAAAACGTAAAATACGCAGGACCTTCCTCGCTAAAAGTTGCTGTGATTATACGGTTACCTAGGGCTGACGCAACTTCGCCTAGGCCCTGCGTGCGACGCATACATTTCACATCGATCCTCAGACATTGAAACGTTCAAAGAAAGCTAGGAGAACGCGAAAATTTTATGCTAAAACACTAAAAGTTCTAGCGATCCTCGAACACATCCGGAAATCCGAGCACCTACGGCGGTACGACTTATGATGTCTCACAGGTGCTAATATCCAATCTGTCTATGCTGGAAAAATCGATGGAGAAACTTCATCGAGACGTCGCCGGTGGGAGGAGCCTAATCTCAGCCGCCGGCGAACTCAACTGGCAGGGAACTTCATCGCGGCGCGTTGATGACGTCGACGAAAAGTTACGATTGAGTTGAAACTTCATCGGGATTTGTACCCGGGGAAGCCGCCCTCTGTTCTTACTTCTTCTCGCCTTCTGTTCTCGCTTGACCCTCTAGTCTGTCTTGCCCCTTCCCCAAGGAGTTCCGAGACGTCCCCCTTTCCTTCCCCCCCCGGTCTCCGCCGCACCCCAGCACCCCAGACGGCACGTAGCCAACGTAGCGACGCGAGGTGTCATCCACGAGCGAGGCAGGCAACACAGACCAGACTCCCAACCGCCTTCTGTGGTCGCTACTGCAACGGTCTCCCTGCGTTTCTTACACCTCCCCTCATCCCCCTCCCCCTCTCGCCATCGCCTCCCCAAGTCGAGCTCCGAGCGGCTAGCCGCCCCAGTAAATGTGTTGTTGCAAATCGAAAGCTGTGTCGTTTGTTTCGTCCTCTTGCGTGTTTCTTTTGTTCTAAGGAAAAAAAAAAAAAGAAAACCCTACAGAGAAATGCGCAACGCCGCATCGGAGGTTCTTGCAAAAGCAACATTTTTAACTTCTGAGAATGTAGAATTCGGTACAATTTAAGTACAGTTAACGGTGTCAAGTTTAGGTTGCAGATATCATGTCTCCTTTACACATGATCGCAACGCGCCAACTGCATCGCGATCGTGATGAATCGTTATGGATGGATGGATAAATGGAAGGTAATGGCTCTTCCCTTTGTAACAGGCGGCAGCTTGCGCCATCTAGCCTAACATTTCGTGATCCCTTTTTATTTATTATTTGTATAAAGTTCGTTCTGACACAACCCCCCCCCCTTCCTTCTAAAATGTTTCCATTGCTTATTTTTATCTGTATTTTTATCCATCCCTAGATCTTTTCCACCAATCTTCATATCTCCTCTTAGTTACCGTAATTCTTTCCCTGCTCATTCGTCCATCCATGTCTATAAATCCCAGTGCCCTCTCCGAATCCGCAGTCACCCCCCCCCCCCCCTCTGCCCCCCAGGAGGGTGGAACGAAGCCCCGTGCACTTCAAAATTTCGCGGTTGCATATGTCGCATAGTGTTTATTTCCTGGAATTTAGCCTTATATGTTTTCGTTATTAGCACTCCCGTTTTGGCTTCAAACAGCAATGAGCTCCCCAATAAATTATCATAAACTTCTTCATATCTTGTTTTTGTGCCCTGTATATTGTTAAAGCTAATATCCCCCGCATTCTCTCTTCCCACAATATCCTCTCTGTTTCCTTTACTCCCTTTTCTACTGATATGCTCTGATCGGCTCCATCTCGTTGAATGTATTTAGATAGCTTGAGGGTTCGGTTTGTCCACTTAGCGTTTAGACTTTTCATATGTAAATACTTGTACACTTTCGCTGCCCACCTTGTATCCTCAATTTCAGCTAGTCTTTGTTCAAATTTTACTTTACTGATCGCTTCTCTACTCTCGAAAGATGCCCAACCCATATCCCCCTGTACTCCCTCATTTATTGTATTCCCATGTGCCCCCAATGCCAACCTACCCACACTCCTTTGCTGTATTTCTAAACCTGCCTGGATTTCTGACCTCATACACAATACCGCATTCCCAAACGTCAGTCCTGGCACCATGACTCCCTTCCATACACCCCTAACGACTTCATATCTATTATAGTTCCATAGTGCCCTGTGTTTCATAATAGCTGAATCTCGTTTCCCCTTCTTCATTACAATATCTTACGTTCTTTTAGATATTGTCTTCCCTCACTTAACCATAATCCCAGGTATTTGTACTTTTCTACGTGTTCTATCGCTGTGTCCTGTATTTCCAGGGGTTCCCCCTTCTCGCCGTTGAAAACTATTATACCCGACTTTCCCTGCTGAATTTTAGGCCTATACTGTCCCCTTTCCTGCTGCAAATCCTAATCAGTTCCTGTAATGGCTCACAACTTTCTGATACGAGTACAATGTCGTCTGCATACATTAAAGGGACCATGAAATGACCTTTTACTTTTGCCAGATAACTTTTACATTAAACCTTCAACGTTCACTGAATGCCGAACAGGCATCCGTTTTCGTCTCGGTTCATTAACTTCTACATAAAAAAGTGGAAGCCGTTTACAACTCCCTGTAACGCCGAACTAGAGCGCAGCTCTTGAGGAGGAGGAGGGAAGGGTACTGAGGGGAGGGTAAACTCCTCCTCAACTCCTCATCCTACCAAATACTCCTCCTCCCTCCTCCCATCCTCCTCCTCCCTCCTCCCCTTCCTCCTTTTTCTCCCCCTCCTCCTTCCTCCTACCATTTCTTTTCCCCCTCGTCCTCCCCTCCTCCTTTATCTCCCCTCCTCCACCTCCCTCCCCCTCTTCCTCCTCCATCTCCTGCGCTCCTCCTTCATCCTCCCCTTCCTTCCCCCTCCCCTTCCTCCTCCCCTTCCTCCTCCTCTCTCCCCTCCTCCTCCCCCCTCCTTCCTCCTCCTCCCTCCCACTCCTCCTCCTTCCTCCTCCCCTCCTCCTCCTCCCTCCTCCTTTCCGCGCGGTGCATTATGGGATATTTCCCATAATGCACCGCGTGTTACGACGCCGACGGCGACGCCGACGCCGACGGCGACGCCGCTCAAGCTGGAAACGGGCGCCTAAGAGCTGCGCTCTAAAAATAATGAAATATCGACTTTTTCTTTCTTTCCAACTGACCGCAAAACAAGTTGCGGCGAAATTTTGACTGTCGTGACGTACGCTGGGACAGGAACCGGAAGTTCTCTTGGCAGTAGGAGAATGGGAGCGTTAGCGGAGGCGAGTTGGGGGTGCGCCGGTAGGTTTTACTGCGGTGATGTCACCGACGTATTTTCTGAATCGGCGCCTCTCATTGCCGCGATAGCCATGGACACATCACAGCTGAGCGAAATTCAATGAGATATGTTGCGCTACAGCGAAAGCATGGGACTATACTCCGTTTCACCTTATGTTGTACCGCAGCGAAGGCTAGAAGCGCGAGCTCATAGCGTTGGCAGCTGCCCTTGGTGCACGAGAGCTTGTGCAGCCGAGGTGTGCCATAGAGCAAGGAGCTCGCGCCCGTAGCCTTTCTTGCGGTACAACAGAAGGTGAAACAGAGTATAGTCTCATACGCTGGTATGCCTGTTGGGAAGTGCGGCGAGTCTTCCGGTGAAGACTCCAGAAGTCAACCCAAATCTCATTGTTGGTAAAAGGCGGCCCGTGTCAGTCGTTTGCAAAGCGACGTAGAGGGAAACAAATCGCCACGGCGTTTTTCGCGGCCTCGGAGATGCAGGAGCGAGCCGACGTTAAAAAATATACGTTTGAGCTACGACAGTGTCAGCAAGAGCCACGAAAATACCTGGGGGCTATGTTGCACGTTGTGGACTCCCAGGAGACTAGGGATAAGGAAGTGACGTAAGTGTGAATTAACCTATCTTAGCAACACCACGCATCGCCGAAACTCGCCGTCATCAGCGACTCCACCAATCAACATCCAAAGAGCGTTGTGGACGTCACTTCCTTCTCTCTAGTCTCCTGGGAGTCCAAAACGTGCAACATAGCCCCCTGTTCACACTCGGAGCGGACGCGCGCGTTTGATGAAAGTGCTGTATTCGCGATGTTGGTGAGCGCTTCGGGACCGAGCTTTTACGATTGCAACTCGATACTGACGTGACACTCGGCGAAGGAAGGTTGGACCGGCATTGCACGTAGCTCCCACGAACTGTTATAGCTCGACAGTGACGTGCAGTCGTGTCAGAATAAAAATGGCATACTAATAACAAAGTGTACATACCGTGTTACGAAGGTAATCCATACGGCGTTTATTCGAGCTCTATATCACACAAAACAAGTAGATAGAATCGACGAGACGACAGTGTTCGTCAACACTGCCTCGGAAAACAAGGAGATGACAAGGGAAAAAGATTGACCTCACCTGTTAATCTAAAACTGAGGTCAGCGATCAAACTATAATACGGGAAGGGTCCACAAGGGTCGCGCGGGCGTATTCCATTCAGCACGCCAGCCGGTCGTGGGCACTGTCTTGGTCAAGTACCGTCGAAGCAACGCTGCGCCTGCTAGGCCTATATTCTGCGCAGTTCGCTTGGTCGGCGTAGGTGGATTCGTGACCGTCGTAGCTTTTCTCAGGTGTTTGTGGATCCAGCGTTCTTGTTCGTCGTGGTCTGTTTCAAGTACTTTTTTCTTGCTGCTTGAAGTCGGGACGCGCGAGAAGAACACGTAAAAAATAAACGTTCGTTGGTCGTCGTGACCACGGTGACCAAGCGACGCTGTCGGCCATGCTGATTTGATCGTAAAAGGACAGTTCCGGAGCTGGCTCTCAGCTTCGTTTACCACACGATAGATGGCGCTTGGCTCTCAGCATTATCAAATTTGGCAATTTTCGCCACACATCTCTAATTATGCTACAAAATGGGGATCTGAATATTATTTAACAAAACTTTTAGGAAACATTTGCCGGTTATTTATTGTTTATGATCGCGGTGCTGGTGAGGTAGGCGCTTACCCGATAGGCGACGTGGATTCGGCTGACGTGCTGCAGTTCCGAGGATGCATAGCAGTGAAAAGGCAGAGAGCTTTCGAAGGAAAGAAGGCGCAAAAGAGTCCAGTTTTCTTTTAAAAGTTGTATAGCAAAGAATTTTTTTGGCTTCCTATTTTTCTGTTTTTGTGTTTCTTTTCACACCTTTTACGACGTCCGGTGGATGAAATTCGATTTCAGAATCGTTTTATGGTCCCTTTAACTGTGGCAATACTTGACTTGCTTTATTTCCTTCCTCCATGTTAGTCAGGTCAAACCTAGGTTGCACTGCTCTAACCTTTTTCCATCTCACTGAGGTTTATCATAAAGAGCACGGGAGACAATGGACAACCATGTCTAAGTCTTCTTTTTATTGCTGCTGGTCTTGTAGTTTCGCCTTCCTGAGTTATAACCACCCTATTCTCTGTATAAACCCGTTTTAGAAACTTAACCATGGTTTCCCCTAGTCCATATCCCTTCAGTTGGTCCCAGTGTTTTTCCTGATTCACATTGTCATATACCCCTTTGATGTCCAAAAATGCTACCCATAATGACCTTTGACTTGTCATTGCTATCTCTATGCACTGAGGGATTACGAATAAATGATCATCTAGTAGCCTATCCCTCCTGAAACCGTTTTGAAGCTCCCCTAGAATCTGCTTTCTCTCTGCCCATTCTTCTTTTTACAATTTGCATAGCTTGTTTGTATGTTACTGAAGTTACTGTGATTGGTCGGTATGATTTGATACCTTCTTAGTCCCCCTTGCCCTTATATAATAATCTCATCCTGCTCAATTTCCAGTCACTGGGTACCTCCCCTCCCATAAGTACCTAGTAAATCACCTGCCTTAGTTTCAATTTGCTTGTTTTGCCTAGAACGTTTATCAGTTCATTGGTATGCCGTCTGGACCTGTCGCAGTTCCAGCCGGAACTTTTTTTTCTGCTTTTTCCCACTCCCCAGTGGTCATTTCCTCTTCTTCACTATGATCCTCCTCTTGCGTTGTGTAGACGCCACCATTCCCTACGGCCTGATCTGATTCTAACTCCGAAAATGCTGCTTCGATTGTATGTCTAATGTATTCTCTTGCTCCTCTTCTTTCTTTACCTTTTGTCCCTTCTTGTGTGGTTAGTGTCTGCTGGTACCCTCAGCCTTTTTTCCTTGTACACTGATGTGTTCCCAGTAGCTTTTTGCTGCATTCCTATCCTTCTGGCTTATCTCTATCATTCATTGGAACCCTGCCCTCCCAATTTCGGCCTGTTTTAATGCTGATGCCTCCCACTTTCTTTCCTGAAAGTCCTCCTTTTTAGGCGACTTCAGCTGGTGTGCCCCCCTTTTTTTTTTTCTCCCCATCTGTGTCTCTAGATGCCGCTTGGCGTCTCGATATTGCTGCTCTTAACCTCGTTATCCCCCCAGCTTTTGAGCTTGCGTTTTAGTTCTTCCTCCTTGTTTGATTCGATATTTTTCTAACTCTCTTTTGAAAATGTCCATTCTCTTTTCGGTTGCTAGGATACTATGTTCTCGATTCGCTTAGATACCCCCTGTAATTGTTTATCATTTAAGTTATTTCTACCCTCTTGTTTCTGATTTTGCATTTCTGGTTTTACTATGCCAAATCTGATATTGATCCTTTTATAAGTGCTCCCCCGACTTTTTGTGCCTTCCTTAATCGATTTCCATACCTCCTAATCTGTTGTATAGCTTCCGCTACATTAAACAGTAGTCAATGGTCGAGTGCGAGTTCTTTCTTTCCCATGTAATTTTTCCATCACTTTTTACCAGAGCGTTAACCAATATCAGATGAAGGGCTTCGCAGAACTCCTCTAACACCTTCAATGTTGTATCCATATGTCCATCAAAGTATTCCAAATGCGCATTCATGTCCCCCAAGATCATTTTTTCCCTGTTAGTGGCGATTTTCCTAATGTCTCCTGATATATATATTAAGTATTCTGCGTTTCCCTCCCTACATCACTCCCTGTTTTTAGATACACAAAACCCAGGATTCTGTCCAAAACCCCAATATTGCTTTTGATCCACATGTGTTCCCTGCATCCCTCTCGTTTTCTTTTCCATCCCTGACCCTTCACTAACACCCTAACCCCCTCCCTTGCGTTCCCCATTGGCCCGTTTGCATCCAGCGACCCAGGAAGTGTATTTTACTTGGGGGCTAGCGGTCGAAATAAAAGGAAGGGAAAAAAGTGAAAAAAATTAAAATTGAAAAAAAAAACCGTTACGAATATTTTACTGTTTATAGATGGTTTATTATAACTACCTATACCGTGTGTCCATACATTCATTCAAAATTCCTGTCGAAGCAATGGGATGTTGACACAATCTGATCTTATAGTAGTAGCTATTCGGTGGCATCAGTCTACGGTGTCGTTGTAAAATGCACTGGAAAATCGGGAGGAGGAGAACGGTTTTCCCTAATGTTTTTGTAGTGTTCAGCTATTTGCTTTTTGTAAGTTGCGGCGTCTTCCGCTGACGTTGGGTTTGGCCAGGGGATCGAGGGAGCCCGGAAGTTGATCTCGCGGGCGAGTTGATGTGCCAGCTCATTTCCCTCAATACCCGCGTGGCCAGGTATCCAGCGCAGGGTGACTCTGATGTTGTTGTTGCGGGTGTAGGCGTCCATTAGGATATCATGTAAATGTGGCTCCAATAACCTGTGTTGCATGTTGCGAAGTGCTTGGGCTGAGTCGGTGTAGAGGTTAATGTTGGCGTTATTGTGTTCAGTGAGCAGAGAAGCTTCGTGTATGGCATATATAATCGCGTACGTTTCCAGCGTGGTGATGTTTGGGGGTTGTCAAAGGGTCCTTCCATGTGTGTGATGGGTGCTGTCTGTCCAGGTGTATAGATGGCGCAGGCGAATGATCCAGTGTGGGAACGTGTTGCGTCCGTGTATATTGTTATACATGTTTCGTCTCTGCGGTGTTTTGCAGCTTGTGCTTGACGTCGCCCTTCATGGAGGTGTCGCGTCATATTTTTGGGTATGTTGGGAAATACGATGTTACGGGGAAGGGGAAGGCCTTGGCTGATTGATGTAAGCCAGATAGGGGTGATTCCTGATCTTTGGAGGATGTCGCGTCCCTGCACCGTATGGGAGAGGCGCGCTATCTGCCTATCTCTGTGCTGTTGTGTCAGTTCGGCAAGGCTGTGAAAGAGGCCCGTGTCTACAAGCCGTTGGTTTGAGGTGTATATAGGGAGTCCCAGGGCCGCTTTGTATAGGGTGTTGAGTGCGGATTCAAGTTTTCGGGTTTGTGTTTGCGTGAGGTTGAGGTATGGTGCAGTGTAGAGGAGCTTGCTGTGTACGAGTGCGGTGACGAGTTGCTTCGCCTGTTCTTCTCTGAGTCCGTGTTTTTTGTTGATGATGCGTCTGATTAGGTGCGTGAGATTTCGGCAGTCTTTTTGAAACTGTAAAGTGTTTGGGTTAGCATTGTTGTTGTGGTGTATGGTGAATCCAAGTATTCTGCAGGATGTCACCTTCGGTATTAGCTTGCCTGATATGCTAATTTGCACTAGTTCGTTGGCGTTCTTTTGGTACTGTGTTCGATTCATGAGGAGTAATTCCGATTTTTCGGCCGAGAGTTGTAGCCCAGCTTCATGTAGGTATGCTACTATGGTATTTACGCCTTTTTGAAGGCTAGTTTCGACTTCTCCCGGAGATCCGGTTTCGCACCAAAGGGTAATATCGTCGGCGTATAATGTGTGGTGAAGGTTTGGGATTGTGGACAGCTGCCTGGATAGTGTGGTCATGCAGAGATTAAAGAGAGTGGGGGATATAATTGATCCCTGGGGTGTGCCTCGGTTTATGTCAACGGGTGAGGAGAGTGCACCTGCGGCTCTAAAGTGCGCTATCCGGCCTTGTAGGAAACTGCGTATGTAGTTGTACATGTTGGTGCCGCTGCCGGTGTCGAGAACTGATTCGAGTATGTGATCATGGGTAATGTTATCAAAAGCTTTTTTCACGTCAAGTGCGAGGAGTGCTTGTGTCTGTGCTGTCTTGGGTATTAGAAGTGTATTTTGTAGTATTAGAAACAGGTCCTGCGTGGATATGTACTTACGATACCCTATGAGCTGATGCGGGAAGTGTTTAGTGTCCTCCAGGTGTTCTTCTAATCTGTTTAGTACAAGCCGTTCCATAGTTTTTCCCACGCAAGATGTTAAGGATATTGGTCTGAGATTGCTGAGTGTGGCTGTTTTTCCCGGTTTCGGAATCATGGTAATGTGTGATGTTTTCCATTCGTCCGGAAGTGTGCCTGCGTTCCAATGTTGGTTGATATGGTCTAGAAGTGTCTCCTTGTCTCTGTCAGGAAGGTTGCGCAGCAGGGTGTATGTGATGCCGTCGGGGCCCGGCGTGGTCTTGCGATTGTTTTGGGTTAGTGCACCGTTGAGCTCGGCCAGGGTGAAATCCTTGTCGATGTATTCGTTAGCGGGGCCCGTGTAGTTTTTGTAAAGTGACTGGTGTGTCGTTGGAATGTAGAGATTTTGTAGTTCCTCAAAGGTTTTGTTGATGCCTTTTGTGCTCACGTGTTTCTCTATGGTGGGGATCACGTCTTTCTTCGTGCCGAGCAGGGCGCGCAGAAGGTGCCAGGTTTGTTTGCTGTGTAGAGTATTTTGAATTCTGTCACAAGTGTCGTTCCACTCTGTCATTTCTAGCGTCTGGGCGTGAATAATCGCCTCTATGCTTATGTTTTCTATTTTTTTGCGGAGGTGATCATTGTGTGGTTGCTTAGCTAAGATTCTAAGAAGCCTTTTTCGTTTTTTCCAAAGACGTAGGAGATGTGGGTCTGGCCTGTCTGCAGGCGCCGAAGTTGTTTGCGGGCTGGTGGCTTGTTCTTTAGTTTCCATTAGGCTTTTGGTCCACGTGTTTAAGGTATCGTGTTCGCTGTCTGTTGTGCTCTGCCTCAGCTTGCGAAATTTGTCCCAGTCTGTGAAGGCGACCTTTGTGCGGCGCTTTCTTAGCGTGATTTGGATCGTGATGTGTAGTATGTCGTGATCGCTAGTTAGGTTCTCGTGGCTGTTCTCCCACGTAGTGGCGTATCGCCCTTTGTGCAGTGCGAGGTCCGGTGTTGTGGAAACCTGTGCGCGTGTCCCCGTGCGGGTCGTTACCCCCGGCGTGTTGAGGACAGTGTACTGAAAGCCATGTATGTTTTCTTCTAGTAGCCTGCCCGTTTTGGTGTTTGCCTTGTATCCCCATGACGTGTTGGGTGCATTGAAGTCTCCCATGATATAAATGTCGTGTGTCCCTTCATCGTCTTTGGCGTGCTTAAAGATGAGTTTCAGGTCATGCTTAGATTTGGGTGGATTGTAGACGTTGTAAAGCTTTATGGGGCGTTGTGAGTTGTCTGGGTATATTGTCGTTATTAAGGTGAATTTTTTTATGTTGTCCGGTGCTGTTTCTGTGTAGTGTTTAATGCCACGTTTCACGTAAGTTGATAATAATGGTTGGTCATGCTCGTTGTGTGCCGAGTGTGTTGCTTTGTATTTGGGGAGGTTTTGCGCTTTGTACGTTTCCTGTAAAAGTATGACGTGGGGAGGAGTTTCTGATTTGAGGAGGTATTGCGTGATTAATGCTTTTTTGTGGTTGATTCCGCGGCAATTCCACTGCCAAACATGAAGGTTCTCAGAACTTATTTGAGGCATGAACTATCTACCCTTGCGTTTTTTGAGTGGGTGCTCGCGGTGTCCTCTTGGTCTTGGGGAATATGTCTCTTTTGTGATTGGAGCGTGTAGTCCATGGTGTCGGAGCTCCAATCTTCATCGGGGAGAAGACGTTTGAGCATGCGGTCTACGCGTTGTTCTAGCAGGGTTAATCGCATTTCGTGGCGTTCATAGGTCGATGCGAGTTTATCGACACTGTTGGTTAGGCGGTCTAGCTTCTGTTCCAGTTTGTCAAAACATGCTACGATAGCATCTGGTTTGTCCAGACGGGATACTATCGTGTGTGTTGACCAGGGGGGATTGGCTTGTTTTGTGTGCTGTTGGTATGGAAGTGCTGCGTAAATGGGAGGAGGATGTGCGGGTGAGGTGTTGAAGTTGGGGGTTTCGGGTTGTTGGGGTGGAGCTGGAGTGCTTGGCTCACCTGTCTTTCCGGGTGGAGCGGTTTTCCCAGTGCCCAGGCAGGATAATTGGTTCTTGCTGGGGGTCGTGCATTGGTTTCGGTTTGTCGCATCTCCCGATGCGGTCGGTGGTGGCGGAGGTGTGTTGTTCATGGTGGCGGAAGTTATGTGCTTGTCCTGTCGTGGTAGCTGCCCTTGCCACGGCTGCGATGGCTGACCTCGTGGTGCCAGTGCGGGGAATGCGTGCTCATAATTGGGGCCCTGATGTGGCGGCGGTGCTTGGTTGTGTGCTCCCCATGCGCTTGCAGGCTGTTGATGTTGCGGGATCATGGTGTTGTTGCGCAGCCTGATACGTTGAAGATAGGATTCTTTGGTCCGTCTCTGATCCTTTTGCTTCTTGATTGGGCAATCGGGGTCGTTGGTCCTATGCTCCCCTCCGCAGTGGATGCAGAGAAGGAAGCATTGGTGTTCTTCTCCTTGTTGCTTAAGTTGTTTTGTGCAATCAGCACATCTGATTATGGTTGATCTGGTGGGGCAGTTGTCTGCGCGATGATCATACATCAAGCATAGGGAGCAGAACTGTGCCTTCGGATGATGGGGCCAGCACCGGAATATAGCTCGGTGATAAAGAACTTTCCAGGGTACGGTGCTTCCTTCAAAGGTGATAATAGCTGTTTCTGTCTTGCCCATAATGCGGGCGGCAAGTATGGTGGGTCCGAAAGTGGCCAAGTGCTGCATGAGGTGTTCAGAGGTTGTACCGGGGTCCACTCCGTGAATTACACCTTTGCAGGAGTTGGCCGGTGCGGTGATATACGCCTGGACTGTGTATACGGTTTGTCCAAGTGGGAGTTGAGACAGGGTCGCAATTTTCTCCGCCGCCATCGGGCTTGGGGTCTTGATCACTATTATATTGTTTTGTTGCTTGATGTGCACCGAGAGATCCTGGGCTTCGTGTGGGGTGAGGAGGGCGTTTTGCCTTACGGCGATTGCAATGTGATGTTGTTTGTATTGAAGAAGGTTCATGGCACTTTGTGGTCGGATTATGACTGTTTTAAGCTCCGTTGAGCGTAGGGGTAGTACGGGCCTTCTTTCCGTATTGGACAAGTGTGTAGTTGTCTTCTTCGGTAGCTGTCTCGTAACGGTGGATGTCTGGCGCCATAATGGTTTGCGCAGGTGAGGAGAAGGTGGGTGGCTTGCCCGTTATTAGTGAGGGATGCGTCTCCGACAGTGTGTGGCCGCCGCCGACAGGAGCGGTGAGACCTTCCATATTCGGGTCTAAGTTTTCTCGCGAGGCTTAGCTACCGCCATGGCGTGAGCATTCGAAAGGTGGGAGTAAAATACAGATAATGAACTCACGAAAAATCAGGTATCCATCGATGCCGTGAGTGAACCTCTCTCCGATTATGAAGTCGTTATTCCTCTGTTGGATGGAAAAACTGTGCAAATCGGGTGATTTGTCGGAGCTCACTGTGGAAAGATTTGGATAGGTCGACTTCGTCTTCCTCCGGTGCTGGGGGCCGGCGCGGTGAGAATTGACGGCGAACGGGCTAATTCTCTCCAGTGTTAGTTTTATTTCTTCTGTGGCATTTATCTTACGAATTTCTTGAATCAATTGATATGTCTTGCACAAATTGTGTAATCTCGGAGCATTTCCCGGACGGAAACACCCGCACCCCTCTCCTTGAACATCGCGGGTGTGAAAAGAAAGGAGTGCTTAGAATGGACTAATTACGGTAGCAATGAGAAACAAAGATGAAAATTGCCATTGGGGTCTCAGTAAGGCACGCTATGACCCGCTGTGATACGACCCTTCCCCATCGCGGCTACGTCCGACGCATCTCCCGGTTCCGCGCACGTCGGACATGGGTCCGGATACGTCCGACGTACCTTCAGACTCCTCGTCCCGGGTGCGTCCGACGTACCTTTAGACGTTCCGGGTACGTCCAACGTACCTTTAGACTCCGCGTTCCGGGTACGTCCGACGTACCTTTAGACACAGTGTTAATTCAAACAGGTCGACCATTTGCCACCCGTTTGAATTTCAAATGGCTTTTTCAGTAGGGTATGAAGCACCCTTATGGTTGAAGTAATGATTCGACCCAGGCTTCACTCGCAGAGAAACATACAATATACGTACTTTCGTGCACTTAATTAGCTCGACCCAATGGTAATGTTTCGAAAGGTTCTACTTCAAAACGCTCGTAAATCTTTCCCACACAGGCACCCTCAAAACCAATAAGCATTGTGGAGAAACCCGAGCTCAACGCAAGCCGGAGGGATAAGGTAAATGCCTGAAGTCTAATTACAATGCGTTGCCAAAATACATGCAGTCGACTTGGGAAAATAGCAATAAGCTGAAATATGGTTTCGCAGCGTTATTATCTTTAAATACGTTACCACAAATATACGTACCTGACCATCATAACCAGTATAAGCAGAAAAATACAAGCAATGCGTGCACTAACTTGTGTCATGTCCTCTCAAAGGAAAATAATTTTTATCCTGGGCAAACGGTGAATTCCTTAAAATCGTGTGTCGGATATGTGGTTGCTTCTTGCCACCGGGCCGCAATGTTTGATGCTGAGAACAAGAACGCGTGCATATAAGGCCACAAAAGGAGCTTATACCGTGGTCAATGTTTATTCTTAGTTGCTTTGTTCTCGAGAGGATTTCTTGAAAAACAAGAAGACTGACTTGAATGTAAGGGCGCAAACGAGCTGGTTTAGATTGAGCATGACATAAACCCCGAGACTCTATTCAAATAACGAGACGAACACTAAAAGGTCTCGAGACATCTGAGTGTTCGTGTCGTTTTTTGTCTACAGTCTCGTGGTTCATGTCATGTTCAAGATTGATATGCTTTGGTTGTGGCGAACTACGGAGAAACTGATATTTTTAAACCATCTGGAGTTTCATACCAAACGCATAGTGTGTATCGAGGGACAATATGTGCACACATAAGGTCAAGTAGTGTTTTTAGGAGGGCTACAGAGAAAAATGTCAGACTTGAGAAGTGACAAAACTCTGCAGCCTGAAAAATATAGATATCTAATAAAGTGGATATTTGGGCTAGTTGGTTCATTGCAAACGAAAAAAAAAAACGCGGAAAAAACACAGGGACACAGACGAAGGGAAACGGTACAAGGCGCACTCTCAACTGCAGTTTATTAAACATTCGCACGTTATACAGTCACAAAAACCTTGTAGAACCCTATCTGCTTAGCCCGCGTTTCAAAAATCTAAACTCATTTGTAGATAAAGATCGGGACGTGTTACTTATACATATCTTCTCCCTGGTTCTAATTTCAAATGCCTCATGCAATTCTCGCGACACTTTATTTTTGTATCTAGCCAAAATCTTAGCCTCATTCAAGGGCGGGGTATCTTGCAATTCATTGTAACAGATGCTCGTGCACCCAGCCTTCAATAACATTAAGATTGATTTATCTCGTGTAGATGCTTTGCCAGACCTGCAACTGGTTTACCATGGTTTACTTATTTCAGAAATAAATAGAAAACTGGATAGTAAAACAATTTAATTTCGAGACACTTTTAAAGGCACGAAAGATTTATGGATAAAAGGGCAGAGCACAGACAGCAGAGTTTTCTTGAAATGTGCTGTCCGTTATTCTATGTGTAAGTCTTTCGCAAGTTTTTACACTTACCGACGCAGTCCCCCCAAACAATTAAAACTCTCGTTAGGCTTTTTTGTTGTTGTTGCACATAAAATTTCCACTTTTTGTTTTCATTATGTGTTCTTTTTTGTATCCATACAGGTTCTTAAGGAATGGAAATCACTTTAACAAGCCTCATGGTCAGGTAGCGCAGAAAGAACTAAAGGTGGTGTCTATGCTGACATTTTTTGTGAAGTTCACTTGACTGCTGGCAAAAACTATCAAGCTGATTATATCACCATCAGCACGATAGGTTCTGCCATACTGACATATGCAGTCTTATCTATGATCAACTGTAATCTAGAACAATAATGGCTTTAGCATAGAGGATGATAACAAAAATAAAAGGATAGGCTCAACCTTAAATTCAGCCCTTTGGAGTGTTTCGTAGCCCTGTTTCTCATCCGCAAGTGTAGGCATTGCGAAGAGAAAAGCTAATGTGTTCTTACATTGTCCTGTGCAGATCGTGAGAGAACAGAAAACACAGATACAGCAAAAAACAAGAAAAAACAACGAAGTGGTTCATCCATCCATGACATCTATGCTGCGGTACTATCGTGAAATAAAGTACGCAGTCAAGCTTTTCAAACAACGATTCTTGTGAGAATACTTAAACAAGGTGAAAAGAAAACGTCTCTATTGGGACGTCATTGACCCCACAGTGCCGCCACCACTATATCGTCAAATGTTTCTAATGTCCGAAATTTCTGACGTAGTTCAAACGTTTATGATGTACCCAGTTCGCCCAAGGACGAAGGACTTTTTTGTGCGATATTATACTGAGGTACTTCCAGTGCGAACGAGGGAGGGACAGAAGCGTTTTTTCTCCCTTGGCGTTTGACGCAGGCAGGCATGAACGTAGTCAATGCTTTGAGCTACTGATCCTTAATGGCTTACATTGGCTTACATGTCATCTGGAACTCTCGAACAGATCATGCCTTAGTTCGAGAGAGGGCAAGCCTCCCTGGCACCACTTTCTGGGGGGTTCCGCTGCCCCTCTTCTATTATCAGGAAACCTCCTTTTAGGAGACTGAGCACTGGAGTGTGCTGGGTTCCCGCCTTACAGAGAAGTGGTCCTAAGACCTGTTTCTGAGGAAAGACTCTATAGAGGTCATATTGAATGTGTGAAAATGTGCCTGCGTAATTGTGTAAAGCATTCACTTGTTTTAATATGTAAATAGTTGCTATTTTATAATAAAAACAAAGGCCAAGTTAACACACAAACAAAAATTGGGGCTCCAATTTACGTTGTGAAGGTGGTTGGTCAGCGAAGCTGTGCTATCACCTGTAACGGTTGCTTACTGCACTGAACGAAATGCCACCGCCGGTCGCAGCACGCCGCCACTGGTCGTATTGCCGTTTCTCTTCCCTTTCCCGCTCCTAGTATTCCCGCTGCTCCTCGGGAGTCCTAACTATGCGTGGCCTACTCATCGCGGTGCTGCAGCAACAATAAAATCATTTGCTTTGCTCCGTTTCATCTTACGTTTAAGCGCAGCGGATGTTACGAGCCATCGGAGCAAATCGGAGGCCGTGTGAGTGTCACGTGACCTTGGAAAGGGGGCACAGCGATGCGCGGAATGCGTATCACAGGCCACGTCCACAGAACGGGATTGGCTAAGATAGCTTGTAGCATCCGCTGCGTCCGGACGTAAAGTGAAACGGGGTATGGGCGGGTTCTTCATTTATACATGAAAGGCTAGTTGCGTCACTCCCCACGTCGCAAGCTGCCGTCGCCGCGGCAGCAGGCGCCGTTATCATTCATTATGCGGTTCGCACTTCATACGAGGGCTTCGAATGACGTCAACCCCTTTCGAAGTAGCTGCGAACCTAATCTTTACCGGAACGCGTGGGAGGATGTTCCTTTGGGTCACGCGCGCTTTATCATGCATCATGTGGTTTTGATGCCTGTTTTGTGGTTTTCTTTATTGGAACGTATACTGAGCTTTCAAAGGAGATATGCTGCGTTGCCTACAGTTGTTCGCCGGAAGTTTTCTTTGCTTACAACGACGACACGAAAATTTTCATTGCTGGTAGAGGTATATAGCTTCGCTATGAAAAGTAATCGAGTTAGCTTGCTGGGGCCCTAAACACGTCAAACACAAAGTGGGAGCTGAAAATTCGCGGAGCGCGCTGTTTGGACGCCGGCGACAAAAGAGCGAAGTCATTGTCGCGATAGTTCAATCGGTGTTCTCCGTGAACTTCGGCCTTAACTTTGTGTTTGACGAGTTTACAGCCCTCATGGTACTGATGTTTGTATGTGCCATGTATGTGTATGGGCTGGTTGTATATGATCAGCTGATGTTTGTGGTAGATGTAATGTATCTACAGTCGGTGGCAGGTCAAGAACAAAGTGAAAGCTCCTCCCACCTCTTTCCACTTTAGCAGCACAAACGCTGGAGAGGAGGCGACCTCCTTCTCCAGCGTCCACTTTGGTAAAGTGGAAAGGGGTGGGAGGGGGTTCCACTTCCTTCTTGACCTGTCACCAACTATAGGTGTGTGATAATAAAGGAAATAAAGGTACCCAATCCGCAGTAGTGGCGTGCGCAAGTAACATATGTTTGTAGCGCATGAATTGCGCGGTATATAGCGCCACCTAGCATAGATACACTGTTAGCAAAAATAACACGCCCAGACGTGTAAACCGTTGTCCCATAGCGGACACGTCCAAACGTGTTCGTTTTACACGCAGCCATGTGTGTTATTCGCCTACACACGAAGTGCCGTGTAAACTTAACACGCTACTCCGTGTCTGCCTTCCGCAGACACGGCTGAGCGTGTTGGCTGAGCGTGCTCACAAAACATGGCGGCCAGCAACCGAGAACAGGCGAGAGACGAGCCCAGCGAGCCGCGCGCCTCTCAGCCGAATCGAAAGCACACATGACGCGTTTCTTCTCGTTCGATGTCTTTTATACACAGCAAAGTCTCCAAGCGGCGGACGTAGCTACGTGTAAAGGTACGTACGTGCTTCGTCGGTCGGTGGCGTCGGTAGCTACGACGGAACCGCTAGACAAAAAAGAAACGAATACCGAACTTACATGGATAAAAAACTCGAGCAAAGTATGGAATAGGTGGGTACCTTGCGCCACCTAATGAGGTTTCTAGCAGCCAGTGAAAAAAAAAGCAGGAGCCTGTTAATGCGCTGAAACGACCACGAGTAGACAACAACACTACAGACACCGCAAACAGCACGACTACCACGTATTACACCGTACCGACACATACACAAACGCAACAACGACACTGCGCCCGACACTTTCTACTAACAACCTTTTCTCCCCGCGGCGTATATAAGCTTGACATGTGCAGGTGAGCTCTTTGGTCGCTGACCGTTACAGACTTATAGAAGAAGACACAAAACACGGCATAATGGACAGCCGTACTTAAGAACTGTTTGCATTCAAAAAGTATGGAGGCAAAATCTATAATGTTAGTCCGTTGCGAAAAACAACGATGTATTAACAATAACTCTTAAACCGGCCATGAAAAAGTTCCAACTTTTGTTATTTTCATGCTTGACCAGTGTTATGAGCAGTCCGACTAGCTTGAATCAGATTAAAATAAAACACACAAATTATTGGGATTTTATCAGTATGTAACTAATAATAAATGGAAATGATCCTTGCCCAAAGCATTTTTTTATATATTCTTAATTGTGAAGGACATCCGCCAAACACTTCACTTCCGCTAGTTGCAGTACGCGTACGGGAGCAGACGCCTTCATTTTTGGTAGCGTTTTGATGCAGTTTGTTGTCGTATGTCGTGTTGGTGTCGAGTGGAGCGGTGGGGCTGGGGAGTTTGTGACCGGTGTTATTCATGATGTAACGCTGATTCGTTTTCTTGTTTTTTTTTTTTTTTTTTATAACGCCATTACCCCGAACGTTGAAAATTCACGGGCCCGTGGCAGTGCATTATGCTGAATCGCGAGCTCCTTCTCTGTTGACGTCGTTTTCCTGGTACAACTCCTGGATACTGCAAGCGTTTAAACAGTGCGCACCGTCTCGCCTACATCCCCGGTGACGTACTCGACCTGTTGAAACATATTGCTTCCGTCATTTTGGAGTACGCAAGGCAGTTATCTCGTTGCTCTGGTTTCGGTTATAAAAGCAAGGCAAACGATCGTAGTTCCTGCCCTCAGTACACGTTGGACATCTTCCGCACTTTGACTTCGGATAACTGGATGAATGGGGATTTACATTTACTTCAAAGGTCACTGTCGCCGCTTCCTCACCGTTGAGCAGCAGGATCAGCTGGCGACAAGCCGCGGATGAAAGGCTTGAGCATCAACAGCCCAAGTGCACTCGGTGCCGATGCGGGCGATGCGGGTTTCTGTCAACCGGTAGGCCAGCACAAACCATGACCGTTCCAGCTCTTCGTCATGACACGGTGTTGCAGAAAGCAGTGTAAAATACAACTACACAGACCACCGGAGCAAATGCACTGTTATCGTAAATCTTGGTTATCGTAAATCTTGGAGACACAAACGACGGGCATAACAAAATCGCTTGCATTTACCCAGTAACCTTGCGAAAAGCGCGAAACACGAAGTCCGCACCGTCCTGACTTCCCTGCCTTTTACCTGCTTTAGAGCAGTTTGTACCTGCCAGTAGGTACGCCTACTGAAACTGAAACTTTAGAAACTAGGGGCAGTGCCAGAGAGAAAAGAGGCAAAGTTGGAAAAGCGTGCTCGCTCTCTCCGACTTCTCAACTCTCAAGTGATTGTACCATAATAAATGCACCAACACCTCTTCCCAAAATAAAAAAGCACTATGTTCACTACGTAATAAATGGTCTCAGTTCATGCATCTGTGGGCAGGTAGGAAATCTTGCACCAATTTATTCACACCGCATGATGTGCACAACAAACTCACACGAGTTTTACAGGAAAATATTGGTGGTGACTTAAGTTTCCCTGAAATTCTGCATAACCGGTCGTTTGCAGGACCGAATCATCTACTCGAGCAGTGCGCGTCACTGTGCAAACACGTCGCTGTGCAAACGCAGTCCAACACGAAGCATAAAAACGGCAGATTTAGGACAACAATCCGGAGTCCACTGTTCAATTAAAACGACGTAATTTTGTTGAAAACACCCGCAGCTTTTTACTCACGCCATCCGTCGGGATACTTCCACATTTTGAAACGGAACTAAGGAAGATTTTCTTTAAAACACTCCCTACGCCCTCCCGGACCAGCTGGACCGGATCAGCTGACGACGACGGGGCTGAACCCGTTGCTTCAACCCCACAACAACCAATTTGCGCTCCGTGTTAGTGTGGGTCCACCTCCAAGCACCGCACCATACACCACGAACGTATCAACTCTTTTTTCATATCGCCGTGTTGCACCATACAGAACGAGATCGCCGAAGTCAACGCAGCGCTGTCGTGAACCTTTGCTTGTGGTTGCGCACTCGTGGACCCTGTGAGTCGCTTCGCTTTCCAAGCGCACACGACGATAACGAATGATACTTTCCGTCTCCCGGGAACATCACAGCGGCACTTCTCCGGTCACGTATTCGCTACATGAGCTCGCAAATCGAGGAGCTTCCCCCTCCCGTCAAACCAAAACAATACCGGCGCCATTTTAAACGTGCGTTGCTGCGAGAGTTTCTGCGACCAAACAAAAACAACGAAAGCAAACCGGCTCTCGCTTCCAGCGTACATCGGCGTTGCGCCGTGGCCAGATTTTTTCTGTCAGCTCTAACTTAAAGATGACCCACAAATGCAGCAACGCTGGCCACCACGGAGCGCCGTAAATTCTGAGTAGGTTGCATGGGAAGGAAGCGGCGGCACCTTCGCTTGCAGTTGAAGGGTTGAAGCCAAAACGAAACCAACTGCAATGTCACGTGTTCAGATCGAGGGAACGCTTTTTATACCCATTTTAACTGTTTAGAACGAGTAATTACACCCATAAGTTTATTTGTGGTGTGTAAGAAACTGTTATCAAGACCCCAAAAATAAATACAAACATCGGCGACAAAAGGGAAGCCGCATCGGCCGCATTGCCATCGACCAGAAAAAAATGGCAGCCAGCACGGTAAGCGCCGAAAGCGCGGGCTTCGCCCCGACCCGCGACATGCTGTAATTGCTTTTGGTGCCTATCTGTCGCCGAGACATGTTTCTTTCCGCGGCATTTGTCTTCACGGACCTTTCTAGGTGTGTCCCCAAGCATTCCGATGCTTCGATAGCCGGCAATGCAGCGGTGGCCGCCGGAGGCGATGCGTGTTTTCGATGTCGGCTACACGGCTATGCGTGTATAACCGAACCAAAACACGTTTTTTACAACCTCGCATGGTTTTTGAACGAATTATTCATTACTAAACGTGTAAATTTATGGTAATTTGTGTAAATAGCGTGTTTTTCACCGCAAATATTCACTAAATACACGGGACTTGCTAACAGTGTACTTGAAACTATTCTGCTTAACCCTGTCGTCACGTGGCGAGCGATGTATCCTTCTTTCACGCTTCGCGGTACCGTGAAACAATGAGCGAAGTAGGCTGCTTCCACTTGGCTCTTTTGAGAGCGACTTCTGGTTTCGCGAATTGTTTACCTCTCCTTCGTTATGTGCGGTGCTGACAAAGGAATTTTGACTCGAGGGATAGCAAAGGTAAGGCGTAAAGTGCGCGAAGTAACTGAATATCGGTTGTCCCCATTTAACATCTCAGTGCTGACGACGAGAAGACTGAGTGACTGCTTTCGAAACGCGTTTCTTTACCTAAAGGGCAGTGAGGGGGAAGCTAGCTTCGCAAATAAATGCAGTTGGCTGAAAGCTCTTGTTACGCCTTTATTTGCTGCTGCTCCCACCCCCTTAAGCCTTATTGACGCGAGGCTACGGAGGAACCTTTCTTCCTTGCTTCCAGATAGGAAGGTTTACTCTTTTCTGAAGGCCCAGAGGTAGCAAGTGCGTTCCTCCCTTTAGGAAGGACTGCCTTTTTTTTTTTAAGTATGTACGGTCTTGTCCGCTTTATTCAGTTGCAAATGGTTCAGCCTTCTGCTCCCCTCCCTGATATTTTAATAGACCCCTCTGTTCATCGGTATCTCCCTCCCCTGTCCACTTATAAAAAAGGATAAAAAAATTTTAAGGAAAAAGAAAAGCAACGACGGAAGAAAGAACGTTGCAAGAAAGAAGAAAAATATTTGGATTGTAATTAATCGTTATGGCTCACACGAAAGGCTGTCATGTGTAACACACGCCAGGTGTTACCGTAGCCCCGCTAAGCACTGAATTTGTCCGTGTCGAATATAGTGGCGATAACTTCACTGCTCGCTGCAAACACTGCAAAGAAGCATACACAGCCGGGAGGTCCTCTTCCTCTAACCTTCGCAAGCACCTTGGGGTGCGTTTCGACTTCCATTTCTGGACACTACCGCTAGGCATGGAGACGGAACTGTGGAAGGCTGAAACCTCGGCAGCGCTCTTCAGCCTCAACATCTTTCCCGCCATAAGGAAAGTTTTTTTACGCTTGAATACTGCACTTCCGTCCAGCACACCTGTTGAGTGCCTCTTAAGCAAGGAAAAAGATTTCCATGAAAAGGAGAAAGTAAAATGGAAGCTGAAGACGTTCTTTAAAAAACGAGTTAAAGGTGAATTATAGAGTAGTTTTATCCCGTGACTTTGAATATTATGTTCTTTTTTCCCCTAGATGTAACTGCCACCTTGGTGGCTCCGACACAAATCGCTGGCCTCACGGATCCCCGGGTGGCGGGTTCGAATACTGCCAGAAGGTGCCCGCAATCTGACGGAGGCTTATTGCGGAAAAGGCGCCATGAAACCGAGCTTTCGGTTCCACGTCTAAAGATCCCGAAGTAGGCGAAATTATTCCTCAGTCCTCAGCTGGAGCGTGTCAGATGCCCGTCGTTGGTTTGGCACGTAAAACCCACGAAACGGACTTTGAACTTTTGGCCTAAGATGATGTGACTAAATACGAAAAAACACGAAAATCACCCGACCAGTCGTTACATCATAAAAGGATCTTTCGGCCGCAAAGCGCACGTCGTTCATGTGGGCAGCGCTTGCAATTGCAAGCTTGGCAGGTATATTACCCCGCATTGACATCAGTTGTAACGTATTTTTTTTACGTTTTCGAAAATAGCAAGAGTGCGCGTGCATAGCTCAGATAGGTGCTGAATGCGCTAGAGCAGTGATTCTGAAAACTCCTTTTATGACGGAAATGAGGGGCCTCAGAGGATCTTTGAAAAGGATTTTCTGTATCTCCGTGCACCAAATTGGAAAAGAAAAAACAATATTTGTGATCCTGTGGGCCAAATGAGAACGATATAGTTGAGTTTACTGAAATACAGAAGAGCTTCAGTTTCCATTTAAGAGATGATAACTTTGAATTGCAGCTGCTGCTCGGTTACGTTAACTAAAGAATTTATTGTCAAGTCCATTTTGTATCGAAGCAGCAAAGGCTTCGATTCATATATATATATATATATATATATATATATATATATATATGAATCGAAGCCTTTGCTGCTTCGATACAAAACCTTGGTGAAACCAGCAACAACGGACGATTTATTCTTCGACGTTTCGGCCGGAGTTCGGCCTACATATATATATATATATATATATATATATATATATATATATATATATATATATATATATATATATATATATATATATATATATATATATATATATATATATATGTAGGCCGACCCCACGTCGAAGAATAAATCGTTCGTTGTTGTTTCACCAAGGTTTTTTCTTCCCATATATATATATATATATATATGGGAAGAAAAAACCTTTGGTGAAACCAGCAACAACGGACGATTTATTCTTCGACGTTTCCCGGAGTTCGGCTCATATATATATATATATATATATATATAGAACGGGCATGGTGGCGGGGGGTGGGGGCCGAAGACGTGGGTATAACAGAGAAGAAAAGAAAACCCTTGGTGAAAACAGCAACAACGGACGGCTTATTCTTCGACGTTTCGGCCGGAGTCCGGCCTTCGTCAGAAAGAACTTTTACAAATGAACGCGGTTGGTATTTATACAATGCTGCGGTCGAGTCGAAGTTTCAAAAACGGCAGGATGAATCCCGGACAAAAGCTCACCGGACAAAAGCTCACCGGAGTGAAGCTCACTGAACAATAGCTCACCGGACAAAAGCTCAAACATTTTTTTACATACCCGGACAAAAGCTCACCAGGAGAAAATTTCAAGTTGGTCTTAACATGTGTGTGGACAACTTAGGTGCATGCGCGCGAAACTAAAATGCAACGATAAATTAAATCTGGCAGGCGCATGGTTTGTTGCTTAGCGTAGAAACAAGTTTATCTATCGATTGGTTAGACGCAAATGCAGTCCCCCACTAGCTCCAGCAGTCTTGGTGGATCTGGGTGTACCTGTAATCCCTCAAAAATATTTTTCACGCGATTCTGCAGGAGCAGAGTGGTTTTTCGCACTCGCTTCTGTGGGGGTTCACCTCTGCGGGCTTGTGCCAATGCTGTGGCAACGAACGCTTGATTTTCTCGTGGGCATTCAATCAGCATCCAGACGCTTGCATGGGCGTGGCCGACAAACTTCTGTAACCCGGTATTCCATCCTTCACGGGTGTATGCCCGGTCTTTATCATGAAGAGTGGCGTGGTACATATTCCACCATCCCGGGGAAACTCCGGTCGTCGTCGGCACACAGTCAGGCAAAGGGAAGACTTCGCTCTGGGTGCCGCCGCAGAGGAGCAGAAGCATAACGGAAGGGGCTGTTGCCATACGTGCAATCAAAGTAGTCCAGCAGGTCACCGATGTCACCCGTAGACTTTTCCCTGGTTTAGGTTAGTCCTTCGGGCACAAGCTGTGGTGGAAGGAACGCGAACCTATCCAAAATCCCGCACAGCTTTCTAAATTGGTCATCTGTCCAAAAGGCCTCGCTCCCGTTCCTTGAAAATATTTTTAAAACTTCGCAACTCAATGGTTTCTATATTACAGTTCTAGCTTCAATTTCCTTTTCACAAACCCCTGAGAAAATCTTTAATTTCAAATACATTTACGACGCTCAATGACGGAAAGAGTTTAATTTTTGTAGCCATTCACTTCATATATTAACCTGAACCCCAAGAAAGCCCATGCGTTAGTAATAAAAAGACATTGTGACTAACCTTTATGTGCGCCTTTAGCGTGACATAAGCACAATGAAAAAGCGAGGTCGACAAAGGGTGACTTCGCTTCTTCGGTCACTCTTCGGGTTCAAGAAATTCGGTTCACGAAGTTTCTTGGGCGTGGCAACAAGGGTGCTCCGGCATACCTTGAGTAAAGCAAGCTTGATCTTATCAGCTTCAGTCAGTTTCAGTGACCTAAATTTTGGTCCCAAATCGTTGCTTCTCTGCCTGTTATGACTTATCTGTCGACACTTTTGCATGGGATGGGATGCAAGTTCTCCTAAATATGGTGCAATGTCCATCGCGTCCGCACTTTATCCCAGCCCGTAATTCGCCCGGGGTAGCAAAAAAAAATGAGGTGAGCTTTTGTCCGGTAAGCTTCTGTCCGGTGAGCTGTTGTCCGGTGAGCTCTTGTCCCGTTACCGGCAGGATGACCGTTGGAGTTTCCTTAGAAGCGTAGGGAGAGTTCCGGATGAGCAAACGTATATTACACAATGCTATGGTCGGGTCCCAATTTCGGCGGGGTGACGGTTGTAGCTTTCGTGAGAGGGAAGCGTGGGGAAGTTCGTATCCGGGTGAAGAAGCTTGATTGTCGGGGCCAAGTTTCAAAGACGGTGGGATGACGGTTGTAGTTTCTTGAGAAGGGGCGCAGGGTGACTTTCTGTCCGCGCGGGCAGGGGTGACCTGGACGATAGCGTACAATAGACGAAAGTTACACGCGCAAACTAAAGCGCTGTCACACATGAAAAAAAGAAAGGTCATTTGGGTTGTTTCGTGGGGCATGCATGAGTCAGACCTGGAAGGGAACATTGTTAAACCTAGAAGTAAAAGGAAAGAAAATGAATATCAAAACCTGGAAATAAAAGAGAAAAGCTGATGATCCAGTTCCGGCCACAAACACAGTACCACTGCTAACAATAAGGCCTGGGACCTGAAAAATGCCCCGTGTTCGCTGTTGCTCTTCGTCTGATAGCATTCTAATCGATGCCAGAGTACCGGGGCTTTCATTTATCCCTTGTTTAATTGCGTTTAATCGGTAAATTCACGCTGTTAACGTTCGCGATTTGATTTAAATCCAGATTCTAGGAGCGTCACTGACAATTTATCAAACGAGTGTTCCGGGAGAGCGAGATGTTTGGATAGAGGCAGCGTCGGAAGATTCAAGGCGTGACATTTGTGATTATTAAAGCGCAGTCTAAATGCCGTTCTTGTCTGCCATATGTATTACATTTTGCATGCGGTACACTCTAGAAAGTACACGACATTCGATGAGGCATATGTTAAGTGCCCTTTAATTTTTATTGAGGACTGCGAGTGCGTGCTGCTGGCCGTGTTTGTGTGCGGCATCTGTTTACAAACCAGACACCCTGGGTTCATGCAAGGCATACATTCGTTATGTGGCCGCGATTAATTTATCCGAGAGTTTACTAGCGCGTTTTCGAGGTTACGCGATCGTCTGTGGACTATATATATCTCCAAAAATGAAAGAAAATAATTTTTGAGAGTTTCAAATTATTTATTGTCAAATTAAGACAACAACGAATACAAATAAATAAGGTACTAACACGAAGTAACTGTAACGGTACTGCGTTACCTTTATTTTTAAGTAAATGTAACTGTGCCTCAAATACATTTTCGACAAACTATTTGTAACTTAACTAATCATTTTTTAGAGGTATCTTACCCAAGATTGCGTGCGCGCGACCTCGAAAATGCGAGAGCCTTTGCTGTCACGTGACTATTCGCAGCTCCAACGCCCTATAGGTGGCGGAGCGGTAGTTTCAAGATGGCGGAAGAGACGGGGATCGCTTTTTCAGGATATCCCGTGCGCCTGCTCGCTGACGCTGGTCAGTGTGCTAAAAATAATGTATCAGTATACAAATGAGAAGCGGTAAGGACGGGAGCATATTACAGGTGGCGGAGATGTTTATGTGCGTTAGTAAAACGAGAATATTGATATTTAAATGTTCCGGAAACCTCAGCTATACTCCGTGTCGCCCAGGCTTAACAAGTAATCCGTTACAAGTAACGCATTACTTGTCATCTGTTACTTTTTCAAGTGATTTTATAACGGCCATGTTACTTTTTTTCGGAAGTAATTTGTAATGAAATTTCGTTACAAAATATTGGTAACAGATTACTTTTATTACTGGTTAATTTCTAAAAATACGAGTATATTACAGTAACTGCACCATTACGAGCAGAACATTCAGCAGCATAAAGAGTGCAAGTTCAACAAAATCAAAAACATCAGGAAGGGGAGAATAGCCGAAAGGAAAACATGATTTTTTGGTATGACCGGTCACTACAACCACTAGAAAAACGGGCAAGGCATGTACAAATATATGAAAGACAAAGATGCAGTAGGACAACATCGAGTAGTCTCTCCGTCGCCTTTCATCGTGTTTTTCTTCTTTTCCCGCGCAAGAAAAAGCTCTTCGTGTTTATTTGTTGTTTTTTTTCTTTTACACCGTTTGACGTTTTCCAACTTCTTCGACGTCCCCCGCCACCTGCACAAACATCAAAGGCGGGTCCGTACCCCTTCGATTCGCGGGTTCACAACTGGCGTAACAGATGATTTAGCCTCGCGCGAGGGGGTTGAATTCTAATTGTCTTTGATGTGCGCTACTGTATTCTAGCACGCTCTTGAGGCACGACTAGAAAGCGCCCCTCGCGAGGCTAAGAGCATCGTCTTCGAGGGTATAGGACGACACTTGTTTTGGTTTACTTGTATGGGCATGGTGGTCGGGTCCACTCCTCACTTTGCAGTAGACTGTCAGCAGAGAGGGAGGGGGGAGGGGGGAGGTCATCTAAGGGGTGCTGACAGAGCGAGAGCGCGCGGGGACGTCAGAATGCCGTTCTTTGATTCGAATGCTTAGAGGATCGAGCTAAAGCTGGCAGCCTTTGTCCCCACTGCACTCGTCGAACGCGTTAAGGCCCGGTCACACTAGCGTTGCGGAGGCTTGCCGCTCGCCGTCGGCTGCCGTGGAGGCCAGTCAAAACCAGCTTACGCTTTCAGCGGCTTGCCGGCTGGCACCGTCTGAGCAAAGGCCTGACCAAACCAGCAGCAAAAGCAGAGGCGCCACCGGTCGGCACCGCCGTCTGGCGTCCCAACGCGAGAGGCCACATTGGCCTCCGTTTTGCGGGCGTTATTCGCAACTCCAGCTCTCAGCCCGCGCTCTCGCGGACGAAAAAGAACCAAAGAAGCGGGGACGGCGTTCGCGGCGGCGGCGCGGAGACGGTGCAGGGACTGTTGTCTTGGCTCGCTTGTTGCCTTGATGCTGCTATAACCGCACATTTCTGGTCGGGCTGTTCATGCGCGGGGCAATTCTAACGAAAAAAGTTAGCGCGTTAAAAAAGGAATTTGTGAGTTCTACCTTGCAGCACGGTTGAACGAACGGATCGGGATGTCTATTATCGTTGGGGACTTTTCGTATATCCCAGCAGCGGATTTCTGGTCTTGTGATTTTCAGCTCAGTTTGTGCTCTCCTAGTTGTGTAGAGCTCTAGCGTACGATGTATAAAAAGTCTGTTTTTTGCCATAAATAGGGCAAAACTGGTCTCCCAGCGCTTTGTCGAACAATAGACATCGGGAATAAGTTCGCGATTTAAGGCCGTTACAAGGAAGATGCCCATTTGCTCCAAGCAGTTTCAATATACAAAATACGCAAGCTGGCTTTAAGGTAATGACAGAATCCAATTAAAAATGATCGAAGCTTTTAATCTCTTCCGTGTTAGGAGCTGTTTGTGACGAGACCTTAGAACGGGCAGTTTTGGCGAGGCGGGTCGGAACGTTGCAATAAACATGGTGCAAAATGTCGTATAAGGTATATTAAAATATCTATTTTTGATATAGCAGTATATAAAACTTCTAAATACGCCGATGATGTTAATGTCTCCTCCTCTCCCTCAGGTTTTTGGCACATTGCAAGAGAGTCAGACCGCGAAAAATGAAAATAAATAAAGCTTTAGATTTAACTAAGGAAATCAGGCTTTTTTGTTCTAGTTGGGGAGGATGACATCAGTAAAAGTTGTTAATTTAACTGTACCTTCAATTTACGGTAATTGTTTCTTCAGCATAGTAATCAGGGTTTGAGGGCATTTATCAATCAATCTACCATATTTTAAATTTTATGCAGTAATTAAAAAAACTATTTTCTATTGACGCTGATTTAAGTCCAAGTGGTCCGCTTTAAATTTTAAAAAAATCTGATTTATATCGAATAAATGTAATTTAAACAAATGAGTCTAATTTACAAGGTATAAAACAACATGTTTCCTTTTTCCCCTAACCTACTTTCGCACTTGTTTCTCTTTAGAATCCCAGAAATGTCCCAACGTACGCCATGCGGTCTAACACATATGGCCAAATAGCGTGCACTAGGTATAAGACCATCAACACCCGGCGCTGGGCTCTAAAGAGTACAAGCCATATTTGTGCACTTGTAGCCCTGAAGACCCCAACGTTATGTGCGCAGTTTGTAGAAACAGGAAACGCTTTGAAGAAAACGTACGTACTGATGGTAGAATTACGTACTTGCTCCGTGAGATATTATTTATTCATTTAATTATTTATTTATTTATTTTACAATACTGCGACATCGATGAGGTCATCGCAGGAGTGGGAAGAAAACATTCATATACATTCAAAAAGGCAAATAATTAAAGATGTACACATCGCGACACTGTTAGCGCGAACACGACATCGGCGCATTTTCGCCTTTTACTTCTATATAGTATTAGCGAGCACGACATTTTACCGCTTACATTACAGAACTAAATGAGCTCCTTCCGTAGCATATAATAACTTGGATGACATCCCTTGTTTTCAAAGAGAAAAACTGGAAAAACCTGCGATCGCTTGTTCGCGCTAACAGTGTCGCGCTGTGTACAGACCCAACGAAACAAAACTAATAAAGCCGTGAAAAATGCAATATAATTTAAAAAGTACAAAAACAATCACATACACTTCACTAGTAGACTCACAGGCACTATAACAATCGGAACCTATATACTTCTAAAAAATCTATCAAAATCGTGATAACAAACTCATTCATTTATGTTCCAGTTTTCTATAGTACGAGAAAAAAAAGAATATTTCAAACAGTTAAGGTGGGCTCTGTACGGTACAAGATTTAAAGGATGGAAGCTTCGAGTACGTGATTGAGTAGCAAAACCAAAATATTTTTCCCGATTAAGTACACAGTTGTAATTAACCATTTTGTGTAGGAGCTTAAGTCGTTCTACTTGCTTGTTTCCTGAATTAAACACGGCCATGATTTTAGCTGGCTTCCAGACCGAGGTACTGTTGCAGTAGAAATATATTTTTCGCAAAATTACAGATACGTATTTTGAAGTCCAAAGTTAATATAGGTGAAGAAAAGAAGTGAGAATTCCAGCAGGACCATGGTTTCTCTTACAGTCAAGTTGCATTAGTAGATTGAGGGCACCAGAAACACTAATCTTTAAATCAAAGAAAGCTGGATATATACCATAAAAAATAGAATCCGTACCATTATCACGGCTGCATACAAATTTGAAATAATCATTAAAACAGTTCGCTATTTTTGTCGGCTCGCTTACACATTCCCCTTGAATAGTAAAACTCTGCGATATGTTACATCTTGGAGTAACAGACCTGGAAAATTCGGCAGTATTTGATTTCATAAATTCAGACAAAGTAACATTAAAATATTTGGTTTTAGCTGTTAACATCTTTTCTTTCAAGGTTGCTTTCAGATATTCAAACTAAGTATTAACGACTGAGTCTGTGTTATGTTTCGTTGAACGGTGTCTCCACTTCGTTTGCCGCATCAACTGCAGCACATTCCTCGTAATCCACTGGTGCGCAGGTTTTTTTTTTCTTTCTAGTAACAGGTACAAATTTGTTGATGCATTTATCTTTAAGGGAGTTGAAATATCTCAGCAACGTATTGACATTAGCCTCTAGACTTATGGCGCAAGATCATCGAAATAAAAACTAAGTTCATCAATTATTGATACATCGTCAGCTCTGATGAAATTAAGGAACGTGACAAATTCAGGGTTCGAACGCTTGATACGAGTGTTGAGGCTAACAAGTACAGCTTTATGATCAGAAATTTCCTCGGCCACCTCGCAGTGATAACCTAGGTACGTAATACTATAGGTTAAAAAAAAAAAAAAGATCCAGAACATAATTATCTCTGGTGCATGTTTTGACAACCTGATCTAAGTCGAATTACACAGCCATATATATTAGAGCATCACAAATTGCCCCATCGCGACAACCAACCGCTAGCGTTTCCTAGTTTATATAGGGTGCATTGAAATCGCCCAGTAAGACAAGCTTGAAATTTGCCAGATTGTGTTTGTGAATGTAGCCATATATGTCCAAGATAGCTTGCAGGCTCGAACCAGGAGCACGATAAACCGCCCCAACAAGAACGAACTTGTCAAGCCGCACCTTACAGCATAAAGACTTTGTGTTAGGTAAACTGAAGAAAACAAGAAAGCCAATATCAAATTAAAAAAAAAAATAGCCCGACACCACCATCTAGAAGATCTATCGCATCGTACCACGTTGTAGTTAAGAGGTGTGAATTCGCAATCAAGAATGGCATCATGTAACCAGGTTTCGGTAACACACATCACGTACGGTGAATAAGAAGCGCCAAAGCACGAGAAGTCTGTAAATTTAGGAACAAGGCTCCTAACAATAATGTTGAGCACAGACAATGGCTTATTCCGTAACTGTCAGTTCGTTCAACTGGAAACAACTGGAGAGAGAACTTTCACCAGCATATTATTTGTTGCATCCCGCTAGTTTCGGTCGTTGTTAACAAGTGCGTGGTCGTAACGCAATCGAATCTTTGAGCCATTTCTTCGGAATTCGGCTGTACTAAGCCACAGTTCTTTTCGAAATGTTTCGAATACGTGGCGAGAAATCCTAGCTGACAAACATCCGTGTGCCTTTAAATTTAGAAAAAAATTTTGGAGTAGAATATTGTCACGAAAGTCAGTCAATTTAAATATTACAGTTCGTATCTTACCTTCTGCAGGCATACCAAGACGATGACAGCGTTCTATGGCATCGCAAGTTACAGACAGTTTGTAGTCAGCAGTTCAGTTACACTATCCAATAATGATACAGAAGTTTCATTAGCACACTCTTCTAGACCATACATAACCAAGTTGTTTCTGCGATAACGGTTTTCCAAATCATCGTTCTTATCTGTAAGTCGAGAGATCGCTGTTTCGAGAGCGGCACTTTTTTGTAGCGTGAGCTACACTGGCCGAGGTTGAGCCGTTTCGCGTGACTCCCAAAGAGCCGTGCGCTGCGGATGCGCGAGGAGCAGTGACGTCACACGGCGCACAGCTGGCGCGCCGGAGCCGCCACCGCCGCCGCAAAGCGCGCCTCGCCGGTCTGCGCATTTTAGAGGAGTGACGTCATAGCCGCGGCAGACGCACTGGCGCCGCCGCGTGCCCAGCTGTCCGCCTCCGTTGCGCAGTAGCCAAGTCTGACGCTGCACTGTAGCCGCTTGATAGCGCCTCTCATTTTGTGCGCAGAATCTCCAGAAACGTATACTTATCCTGGCATAGCCGAGATAAGCCACCGCAATTTTTTTTTCCGATACTGCAACCGTGGTTGATTCAGACTCATTTATTTCAATATTTTAGGTGTATTTTCAGGCCTCTCGAAACAGTCGCGGCTGGAGCTGCCCATTTTTTTTTAATTTAGTATGCTGCAAGTAATAATGATTATTGGTAGTAACATGTTTCCGCTGGCATGGACGCTAGGGCACCGTTCCACCTTTTCACCCATTGAGCCGGTGTGACCTAGATACGGCTCCCCCAAACTCGCCTTTGTCCCCATCGTGCGTAATCTTCTGCCCCGAAGTCGACACAAAAAACCTCTTCCCTCTCTGCTCGGTTAGAAGGAAGAGAGAGAGGGTAGTGGAACTATTTACTCTCGAACCGATGTTTCTACAAGAGGTCCATTTTCAGCCGGCTTGTGGCGCATCGCCTCTGCACGCCTAGCCTTCGTCTCCGCCTTCTTGGCTTCAGTCTTACGTGGCCGACCCCGTCGTCGAGCAGGAGCAAACGTAGAAATGGCATCCGCAGTCGTAGAAGTAGACGACTCAGAAGAGCGCCCAGCACTGGTAGTCCGCACTGCATTCATCGCATACTGTTGCGAAAGGCCCCCGGACCAGGCCTTCTCTATCTAATCCGACCGGCACCGGTTAACGGGGAATGGTAGTAGACTGTTTCCGCGGCCCGCTAAGCACCCGGATAGCGCTCCGTAATCCGCCACAAGACCTTGAACTATGCAGACAAGGCTGGCGGCGCGCATGCGCAGCTGCAGCGTTTTCTTCACGGATACCGTAGCGGAGGAGAAAAACGGTCTACTACAACTCCCTAACACCTTGAGTATCGTCGCCACGTGGCTCTGGTCAGCTGTGCCCGGAAACGAAGTGAGAGGCGACAAGGGGGATGCCGTGGCTTTCTACGGAGGACCACCGTGATGACGTCGCCCCACCTAGGCGCGGAGCTGAGCCGCACCCTTCTTTCTGGCTGCGATTGCGCTGGCCCGAAACGGGGTCAGTGTCACAGAGAACGGCTGTTCCAGAAACCGACAGGGGTTGTGCTGACGTCTGCGAAAGAATTATGGCCAGGGAAGTAAACGACCGCCTTCGGCGGATGAGCTCGCGGCCTGGCGCGCGTCAGGTTACGCCTCTCTCTGCAGGCCCTGGTTTACGAGGCGAGCTGGCGGCTCGCTGTTGGGGTGTGTTTTTCGTCAGCGCTCCAATTGCCTGGCGGGTCTTAGTGTTTGGAAGAGCCCTGCTTTAGGGTCAGGGGTCAGACCGAGGGGGCAACAACCTACCGTGGGAACAGAGAGAGTGCGGGAACCGCGGGGTCGCCGGGACTGGCAGTGTGAAGGAGAACTCTAAGGCGGACGGACTCATCGCGAAGTCGAGGGATACGGCGAGACCCTGTCGACGGCCCCACGCCAGGCACCGGACGAAGCTTCCAGTGAGTGTGCGACCGCAAAAAGTGGGCGTGCGGGGCCAGTGAGCCGCGCCCACGGTGTGCCAAGCCACCCGCCGGAACTTCTCCACCTCGGACGGACCGCGCAGGGAGACGCCAGCACCTCTACGCCAGATGAGACTTTTCTTTTGCACTCACCTATCCTCCTATTTTGGTTTACCATTTGGACTTTCTTAAACTTAGTATTTTTCTAGTACTGTCTAGGCAACCCCGAGCATGAAATTGTAACTGGTATACTGTGCGTACCTGTGCTTTCCGCCATTTGGTGTCTACGTGATGTTTTGCATATTATATAGCGCCTAATTATCAACTATACCCCGGTCAAATTAAACTTCATTTATATATCCGACTCACGCCTCCGTCTCTCTTCATTGGTAAGACTCTCCACCAGAGCGTGGCCCTATCGCTCGGTCAGCGGTCCATTTCTTTCACATCGTCACTCGGGAGGCCTACCGCCTTCCTGTGACATAAACTGGCGTCCGCGACAGGACATGCTGACCACGGTGGAGAGGCTTCCATGACGAGAAGAGAGAGCCGAGCATTAGAACGGATAGTGATTTTTGGGTTGTTGAAGGGAGCCTCGTCGTGTAACGGATTGTACGGTGCGACCTAAACATGGAGGTAGGCGACCTTATTTCGTACGGAAAGCAGCTCGGGCTCGAAGGTCCAGCCCTCAAGGAATGGGTAGACTCCGAGCGGGCGAGGGGCGAAAGAGAAAAGGCCCTAGAGAGAGAAGCAAGGGCTGAAGAAAGAAATGCAGCCAAGGAAGAGGCTCGAGCCCGAGAAGATGCCGAGTTTCGATTGCTGGAGCTGAGAGTAAAACTCGAAGAGGCCCAGATCAAACTACGAGAAGCCCCGAACGCGGCGACGCCTCCGCCAGCACCAGGTGGAGGAACCGAGGGGGCCGGGCAAACTCTGGGAAAGAGCCCCCAGCGCTGGTTGCCAGCATTCAACGAGGAGAGGGACGATTTGGATGCGTACCTTCTGAGATTTGAGAGGCTGGCCACGGGACAGCGATGGCCACGGGAGCAGTGGGCCACCGCACTTAGCGTCTGCCTCACTGGAGAGGCGCTCGGGGTATTTTCGCGACTGACCCCGGAAGACTCTGTCGTCTATGACAAGGTGAAGAAGGCGCTCCTTCAGAGGTTTCGTCTGACGGCGGAGGGCTTTCGGGAGAAGTTTAGAGGCGCGAAACCAGAAATGGGAGAAACTGGTACCCAGTTTGCGGCAAGACTGACCAGCCTTCTTGATCGGTGGCTGGATCTGTCGGAGACGCCCAAAGAGTTTGACGCGTTGCGGGACCTTTTGCTCACTGAGCAGTTCATCGGAGGGGTCTCGCCGAAATTGTCCCTGTTCTTACGGGAGCGAAAGCCTAAAAGGTTCGTCGACATGGCCGATCTCGCTGATTGCTATTTGGAGGCTCAAGAGCGGGAGGCTCATTGTCAACCCCAGGGAAAAGATGGAGGGGCTGGTCAGGTCTCGCGGGATAGATCACAGGGGAAGGGCCCATGGGACCCACGACCTCCTAAAAGATGCTTTCTCTGTGGAAAGACCGGGCATGTTGCCGTTGACTGCAGGGGTGACCGACGGGCCAACCCACCTGTCTCATGTCGCCAATGCGGAAAAGCCGGGCACACCGCTAGCCAGTGCTGGAGTAAGCCCTTGGAGAGACCCAAACTTGCCTGCTTGTTGGAATTCAAGGAGAGCGGCAGCGCGGAAGCTAACCGCACTCAGGAGGGCTTTGTAGAGTTGAAGGACGGCACAAGGGTTCCGGTTGTAAACGCCGTTTCCGAAACTGAACTCCGCGCGACAAAAATGCCGGTGGCAAAGGGTAGACTGCAGGGGAGAACAGTCACCGTACTAAGGGACACGGGTTGCAACACTGTGGTTGTGCGCAGGTGTCTGGTCTCTGAACAGGACTTGACGGGAAAGTCAAGTCCCGTCTATTTAGTGGACGGCACCGTAAAGATCTTGCCAGAGGCCAAGGTGAACGTAGAGACACCTTTTTTCACGGGGGAACTAGTTGTCAAATGCATGGACAACCCGCTCTATGATGTAATACTCGGGAACATTCCGAATGTCCGGGCTCCAGAAGACCCTGACCGGGATTGGGACCTGCCGAAGGGGAAAGACCCAGAGGAGCAACCCAAAGAGAAGCCCGAAGAAAGAAGATCCCCGATCGTGGCAGCGGTGGAGACAAGGAGCCAAAAGGGAAAACAGAAGCGCACTCCTCTGCGAGTCCCCCTCATTGACGGCGCATCCGAAAAGCCAGAGAAGTTGGCCGAAGAACAGAGAAAGGACGGGAGTCTCAAGGGATGCTTCGAACGGGTTGGGAAAAACTGCAAATGGGGAAAAAGGGCCACACCTACGAGTACGTGGTTCAGGACGGATTGCTCTTCCGAATTTTTCGGGCGCCTTGTAAGCGAGAGTTCCACCAGCTAGTTGTTCCGGGACGCCTCAGGGATGCCGTTTTGAGGATGGCGCATGACGGCATCCTTGCGGGCCACCAGGGAGTGGAAAGAACTACGCACCGAGTTTTGGCGGAATTCTTTTGGCCAGGACTCCAGAGTGACGTGAAACGGTTCGTCAACTCCTGCGATCAATGCCAAAGAACAACCCCTAAGGGCAAGTTGGCTAGAGCGCCCCTCGGAAGCATGCCAACGATCGACACACCCTTTCAGCGGGTCGCTGTTGATATCGTGGGACCCATCGCGCCGGCGACATCGAAGGGAAACCGCTACATCTTAACGATGGTGGACTACGCCACACGCTACCCAGATGCTGTGGCGCTCGCCGACATTACAACCGAACGCGTGGCCGAGGCCTTGGTCGAAATGTTCACCCGGACTGGAGTCCCGAGAGAAATTCTGAGCGACCGTGGTTCGAATTTTTGTTCCGAGGTCATGCAGGAAGTGAGCCGATTGCTCTCAATGCGCCAGCTCCACACGACGCCATACCATCCGATGGCGAATGGGCTAGTCGAAAAATTCAATGGGACCCTAAAGACTATGCTCAGGCGGATGTGTCAAGAGAAGCCGAGGGACTGGGACAGATACCTGAGTCCCCTGCTCTTCGCTTATCGAGAGGTACCCCAAGCTAGCCTCGGGTTTTCTCCGTTTGAGATGCTATACGGACGACAGGTGCGGGGTCCCCTCTCCGTCCTCAGAGAGCTGTGGACAAACGAATCCCTCGAGCCGGAGCTCCGTACGACGTACCAGTACGTTTTTGAGCTAAGGAATCGCCTCGAGGACACCTGCCGCGCGGCCCACGAGGAGTTGGGGCGATCAAGCGCCCGCTATAAACAGCATTACAACAAGAAGGCGCGCAGCCGCACACTGCAGGTCGGCGAAAGGGTACTGATCTTGCTGCCAACTGATCGTAATAAACTGTTGATGCAGTGGAAGGGTCCATACACAGTGACCGAGAGGAGAGGCGACCTTGACTATGCAGTGGACTTGGGGCACGCTACTAAACTGTTCCACGTGAACATGTTAAAAAAATATGAAGAACGTAAAGAGCCAGTCGCATCACAGGAAGTGAGTAAGTGCGCAGTCGTTACAATTGACGGGGATGAGGAAGGAGGAATGCCACTCCTGAGTCTTCAGAAGAAGGAGGACAGCCGCGACGTAGCGATCTCTACCGAACTGACAGATCCGCAACGAGAGGAGGCCAGGCGGCTAACTGCCGAGTTCGACTCGGTGTTCTCCGACATTCCGGGACGCACCGATTTGGTGGAATGTGGGCTGGAGCTCTCGACCACCAGACCGGTGAACATCAAACAGTACCCACTACCTTTTGCAGTGCGCCAAACCATTAATGAGGAAGTGGAGAAAATGCTCAAGATGGGCATTATTGAGAGATCAAACTCGGCCTACCACTCTCCCGTACTGGTGGTAAAAAAGTCGGACGGTACGCACCGACTGTGCGTCGATTTCCGAGGGGTGAATGACGTGCTCGTCTCCGACTCCGAGCCAATCCCCAGGGTCGAAACGCTACTCGCTGAGGTGGGTTCAAAAAAGTATTTTACGAAACTGGACTTCTGCAAGGGATACTGGCAGATACCCATGTCAGAAGAGTCGAGGGCCAAGACCGCGTTTTCTACAGAGACCGGACTGTACCAGTTTCGTTTCATGCCGTTCGGAATCAAAACGGCGCCGGCAGTTTTCACAAAGCTAATGCGCAAGCTTTTAGGCGAAGTGCCAGGAGTAGGGTACTATTATGACGACGTTCTCATTGCCAGCGAGACGTGGGAGGAGCACCTGGTCACTCTCCGACAGGTGCTGGAGAGAATCCGAGCCGCGGGATTAACCATGAAGCCCACGAAATGTGAGGTGGGACGAGAGGAGGTTGCCTTTGTGGGTCACCAAGTGGGCAAAGGCCGAATGGCTCCACTCGAGAGTCTTGTGGAGAAGATTGTAGGGGCAAAACGACCTGAAACCAAGCGCCAGGTGCGTTCCTTCCTGGGGCTGGCTGGCTATTACCGAGAATTTATTCCTGGTTACGCCGAGATCTCCGCCCCATTGACCAACCTGACTCGGAAGGGCGGCGGTAACCGGGTGGAGTGGAGAGACGAACACGAGGAGTCGTTCAACAAGCTAAAGCAGCTCCTTGCACGGGCGCCTATCCTCAAGCTACCAGACCTCGAAAAACCTTTCGTCCTGAGAACAGACGCTTCCGATCACAGCGTCGGGGCGGTCTTGCTCCAAGAAGACGACGGGGTGCTGCACCCAGTGGCTTATGCAGGCAAAAAGCTGCTACCGCGTGAGACTGCCTACGCGACTGTGGAACGCGAGGGGCTGGCGCTGGTGTGGGCAGTAAAAAAGTTCCACACGTACCTTTACGGCAGACCGTTCGTGCTTCAGACGGACCACCAGCCCCTGCTGTACATCAACCACAGCCGCCACGCCAACGCCCGCGTTATGCGCTGGAGTCTCCAGTTACAGCAGTATGACTTTCGCGTACAGCACATTAAGGGCAGCGAGAACGTGGGGGCCGACTATCTGAGTCGCGTTTAAGCACTCCTCGATCCCGGGAGGGACCCCTTATCTTTCGGAAAAGTCGGGGGTACATAGTAGAAGACGCGCTTTTGAGACGCATCTGTGGGGGTTTTAGGTGTGCCTCTGTCGATATGCGTATGTAGTTCCTTTTTATTTGAATTTTACCAAGCGACATAGCTCATGTTCGTTTTGGATCCTGTAAGCTCTTACGCCGGGGAGATCCCGGAGTGTACTTTTCGTTTTATGGAATTGCTGCGAATTGTGTTACGCAAACTATCATATTCCAATACTTTGTTAGACCGTAAGATCGGAGCTGATGTGTGTGTGTGTGTGTGTGTTTTCTCTCTTTCTCTTTGTTTCCGGTTTTACCCCTGCGGCCGTTTTCCTGTGATTTTGTTTTCTATATTCACGGGTGAATATTTTTAAGTGAGGGGTTGTGTCACAGAAAACGGCTGTTCCAGAAACCGACAGGGGTTGTGCTGACGTCTGCGAAAGAATTATGGCCTGGGAAGTAAACGACCGCCTTCGGCGGATGAGCTCGCGGCCTGGCGCGCGTCAGGTTACGCCTCTCTCTGCAGGCCCTGGTTTACGAGGCGAGCTGGCGGCTCGCTGTTGGGGTGTGTTTTTCGTCAGCGCTCCAATTGCCTGGCGGGTCTTAGTGTTTGGAAGAGCCCTGCTTTAGGGTCAGGGGTCAGACCGAGGGGGCAACAACCTACCGTGGGAACAGAGAGAGTGCGGGAACCGCGGGGTCGCCGGGACTGGCAGTGTGAAGGAGAACTCTAAGGCGGACGGACTCATCGCGAAGTCGAGGGATACGGCGAGACCCTGTCGACGGCCCCACGCCAGGCACCGGACGAAGCTTCCAGTGAGTGTGCGACCGCAAAAAGTGGGCGTGCGGGGCCAGTGAGCCGCGCCCACGGTGTGCCAAGCCACCCGCCGGAACTTCTCCACCTCGGACGGACCGCGCAGGGAGACGCCAGCACCTCTACGCCAGATGAGACTTTTCTTTTGCACTCACCTATCCTCCTATTTTGGTTTACCATTTGGACTTTCTTAAACTTAGTATTTTTCTAGTACTGTTTAGGCAACCCCGAGCATGAAATTGTGACTGGTATACTGTGCGTACCTGTGCTATCCGCCATTTGGTGTCTACGTGATGTTTTGCATATTATATAGCGCCTAATTATCAACTATACCCCTGTCAAATTAAACTTCATTTATATATCCGACTCACGCCTCCGTCTCTCTTCATTGGTAAGACTCTCCACCAGAGCGTGGCCCTATCGCTCGGTCAGCGGTCCCTTTCTTTCACATCGTCACTCGGGAGGCCTACCGCCTTCCTGTGACAGTCAGCCGACGCAGGCACCGGGGGGGGGGGGTGTTGCCGGGCGAGGATTCCGGGTGACGGCGCACCAGCTGCGGGACCTCTGTGAGGGTGTGTTCGGTTTGGATTATCCTCGGACGCCACTTGCGGATAATCCGGCCAAACCCTTTCTCGTGCCACAACGCCGCCTAATGGCGGGATCAGCACTATCTCGGCTAGAGTGCCTTCATGTGCGCTTCGCATAGAGTGATGCCAACTGCTTGTTTCCCTTTCCACACCCTCTTCCACCGCCATTTTGTTCCTCTCATTGTTTCCCCGCGCGCCGGAAAGTGACCTTTGTGTCCATCGGTCCTTCCATCCGAGGGGCGAAAATGCTAATCCTCTCTCCATGGGTTCCACAACGCTGCTCCGAACTTGTGAGATAAGGTGCTAGTTTCCGGGAGGGTTATAAGCCCCACGGATTACCGCCGAGGACCAAAATGGCTGCAGGTTTGTCGGCGAGTGGTATTACAAAGGGTGGCATCACCCCAGCGAAGCGCACATGAAGGCTCCCTAATCTCGGCCAACGTCGTCTCCCGGGCTGACAGTGGCCCCTTTGTTGTCACCTCCTCGGCTCTAGAATGCCTTCATGCGCACATGAAGGCTCCCTACTCGACGCGGCTTTCGAGGGCGAGAGTGCCTCGACACCGGAACGTAAAGTCCGGCCGCAACTGCAGTGTGTGCGTGCTCAGGGGAAGAGTGGAGGCGGGGCCTTAACATGATGTTTGTTGGCAGTTCGGCCACCATTGGCTGCCAACCGCTGGGGCACCAACAGCGACCCTATAAAAGGAGTAAACAAGATGGCGCAAGGGTGCTCTCGGACGAGATAGTGGCTTTGTATATATGTATTAAACAGAGTGAGTCCGAGGGACCTTCCCGTCTCGTGATGTTCCTGCCAGGAGCCGGCCTGCGGGGCTTGACCTGGCTAGGAAGCCTTCATGTACGCTTTGCTAGGGTGATGCCACCCCTTTGTAATACCGCTCGTCGACAAACCAGCAGCCATTTTGGTTCTCGGCGATAATCCGTGGGGCTTATAACCCTCCCGGAAACAAGCACCTTATCTCACAAGTTCGGAGCAGCGTTGTGGAACCCATGGAGAGAGGATTAGCATTTTCGCCCCTCGGATGGGAGGACCGATAGACACAAAGGCCACTTTCCGGCGCACGAGGGAACAAAGAGGAACAAAATGGCGGGGAAGAGGGTGTGGGAAAAGAAACAGGCAGTTGGCATCACTCCATGCGAAGCGCACATGAAGGCACTCTAGTCCTGGCCTGGCCCTGCTAGAGGCTGCCTGGAGAACCCCTCGGTCCCAACAATACATGTTCTCCCCCGGCGGTTTGGCGGTGGCCCCACGTTGGGGTACGCATTCTCGAAAGACGAACGATGACGGCAGGATCGCAGCGCCACTTGGTGGACTCGGCGACGGACGAAAACTTTCCGCTCCTCCGCGTCGGATGGAAAGTGTACGCTCCTCCAAACAAACGAGCCTACCCTTACAAAAATCTGTAGTTAAATTATGCTGAACTTCTGTTGCAAATTTTCTGGAATCATATTGAAACTTTTTTGTTTTACTTTTTTTATGGTACCAAGAGTTTATTTTGACAACTTTCTTAATTCCTGGTTAAAACTTGCCACTGAAACTTTTTAGAATTCCTTCTAACATAAATTTTGCTGAATTATTTTTAAAGGGACCGCAGAATATTGTACAAAAAAAGACACTCGAAATTCTTTATATATATTTTTGATTTTTTTAGGAAATAATGTTGTCCCTGTGGTATTTGAACGCACTATACACATCCCACGAATGCACATTAGAAACGAACACAAACAAGACCACCATAAAGCACTCAACACCAGAATCGCAGTGATGTAAAGTGCTCCAGAGCCTTATATAGCCTACATATTGAAAGTAATCATTAGGCCGGTGACGGCGACTACCTCAGCACTTATAAAAGGGCAACTCCGCTTCATTTTTGGTTTTGAAAAAACAATGCAGTCATCTTCAGTATCGCCTAGGAAGACCCCACGCCAAATATTACGACGCAGTTCTGTCTAAATGTTTCTTAAAGCAAAACTCCGCTCAATTCCAAAAAAATTAGGCTTCCATGTGATTCCATTTCACAACGCACTACTAAACAGCCCTACGTCTTCGGATTCACAAAATGTGGAATATTAACATCAGCTGATACCGAAACCGAAACTTCGGTGTCGTCAGGCAACATTGGTCTCGTGTCGTCAGACGCATGGCCACGTCACGTCGAACCACGTGATCTTGTGACGTTCGTGGGGGCGAGTACCGGACACGGACAGGTCGCTTCGGATGGCGTGGACGCTGATGGCCCGGGGAAGAGGGAGAAGACGAAAGAGGACAGGGCGAGCGGAGAAACAGACCGATAAGCGCGCAGGGCAGCGCAAACTAGCGCATCCACGTTACGGTGATAACGTGGAGCCGTTGAGCCAACACCGGGAGGAGAAACTCATGACGTCATCGTTCAATTTCGCTCTGAGAAGTAAAAACAAACAAAACGTGAGAATGACGTAGTCATGCCTCTGACGTAGTGACTCAACGTTGGCCGCTCCCACTCCGTCGCATTGACTGCGCTGACGATTGCGTCTCGCGTCGCACGCTAGAGTTGGCTCATTTGACAGTTTGCTGGCCAGTTGATTAAATATATAGACGGAATTAGATCGTAATATTTGACATGGGGTCTTCCTATATAATACTGAAGACGGCTGCATAGTTTTCTAAATATCAAAAATGAAGCGGAGTTGCCCTTTAAACGGTCCGGCAAACATTGCGCTTGCGCAGCGCGCTTCTTGGGAGCCGCCCGCCGTGGCCCCGCCGTTACCGCCGTCTTCCGCGTCACAACCACCGTCGTCGTGTCACCGCTTGCGATCATTGTCTCTCGGAGTTTCGTCCACACTACGGACATCGCATGCGCAGACTTATGCCGCAGTTGCGCAGACGTCGTCGAACGCCGTAGACACCAAAACGTGGCGAAGAGTGCGGTGCAGACGACACTCGCGCCTGCCACACGCCCGCCCCAATCCCGCCCGTCGTTGGGCCAAGGATCACGTGACATCTCGTACCACGTGATGGCCATGTACTTGGCGGCCCGAGGCCAATGTTGCCGGACGGAGCCGAAGTTCCGGTTTTGATTTCCGCTCATGTTTAAAATTAGATTCAAAAATAGATATCCCTTTTTCGCAAAGCAAACGACGTAGTGTCTTTTACTAGGGCTTTTTAATTCGAAATCACTCATTATCCCGAAATCTTCGGAATTGAGCAGAGTTGCTCTTTAAGGTTCCAAGTGTCCGATCTCCCTCCCTCTCGGGAGTCTGTCAAGGGGAAAACAGTGTTTAGGAAATCGATGACTCTGTCTCTTACTAAAGGCATTGGTACAACTAATTATAATTCGTTGCAGTCGCAAAAATAACGTCCACAAGAACAGCTCCTAAATGTTATCGCTTTTCAGTGTTTACGGTGCGAGAAAAAGAGGGGGAGGGGTTTAGATTAACGCGTTTCAGTGGTCCGTCCGGATGTAACGCTAGGCACAGCGAACCTTTTTGTTACGCCGGGCGTAAGTTTAATTTTATTTCTGTTACGCCGGACGCAATGGTATTCGCAACTCCAGCCCGCCGCTCGCCCTCCCGCGGACGAGCAGAGAGGAGCGGGGACGGCAGCGGCGGGGGCGGTGCGGAAAAGGTGGCAGGGCGTGTTGGCCTTGATGCGTGAAGCCGTTTTAACGAAAATAGTGGGCGCGATAAAATAGTGATTCTTGTGCTCCGACTTGTAAGAGCGTTGCACGAAGGACCAGGATGTCTAATTTCATTAGGGACTTTCCGTATATCGCATACGCTGCGGATTTCTGGTCTTGTGCATGGCCGCCAGCTCAATCTGTGCTCAACGTTGCGGCAAACGCTCCCGCTAGTAATATAGTGCTTTAGCGTACGGTCTACGAAAAGTCTATTCTTTGCCCTAAGCAGGAGAAATCTGGTCGCGCAACCGTATCGGGAATGAATTCGCGTTTTAAGGCCATTACAAGGAACATGACCATTCATTCTAAGCACTTTCAAAAGACAGAATACGCGTACTTGCTTTCAGGCAATTACAAAGCAAATGAAGAAATGCTCGAAGCATTTTAAGCGCGTCTGCGTTAGCCAGCCGTTCGTGACGAGAGCTTAGAACGGGCAGTTTTGATGAGAGGGGCCGCAACGTTGCAAATAACGCGGTACAAAAAATGTACTGTATATTAAAATACCTATTTCTGATAGAGCAATAAATAAAAACACCTAAACACACCAATTATGTTTATAGGAGTTTTAGCGTGGCGTTACCGCAGGCTGCCGTTGGATGCTGTGGGCACGGCAACACTTCTGGCGCGCGCTGAAAATTGTGCTTCAAAGGCGCAGCGCGAGCTTCCGGTTGTAATGCTACACCGTACGGTAGCCTGCGGCAACAAACTTCCTATCAATAACCAGAAAGCAGTTTGATCACGTGTTGCAGTACACTAAAACGGAGGGGTTAGCAGCGAGTTGCGAGCCTGTGACACGATTGCATCAATATTGTGAACGCTGCTCTTCCGAAGCTTGACGGTAACCGTGCGTGTAGCACGGTTACCGTCAAGCTTTGAGAGCACAAATGGCCAGGCAAAGCGCAAGCACGATGTCTTCATTACCCTCAAAATTATTCTGCCACAAACAGTGACGTGGCCGGTGCCTAAAATGCGCTAGCACACCGCAGAGCTTCGCAAGTTGAGGTTTCTGCAACTTTTAAATATTAGAATTCTCGTCTTCCTAACGCGCATCAACATCTCCGTCACCTGTAATATGATTCTGCCCTAACCGTTTCGCATTTGTAGACAAATAAATCACTTTTAGCGCGCTGACCAGCGTCAGCGAGCAGGCGCATGGGAAATCCCGGAGAGTCTATCCCCGTCTCTTCCGCCATCTCGGAACTACCGCTCCGCCACCTATAGGGCGTTGGTGTTGCGAATACACTGGCATAAATATAAGAATTTTCCTATAGACAAATGTCGAGTTGAAGCCATTTTCGAACGTATGCTAGGAGTGTTGTGTTATCAGAATGTCTTATGAAATAGAAACAGAAAAAGGAATGGAAGAAATAAAGACGTTTATTATTTTCTGTAATGCTGAATTGGAGCGCAGATCTTGAGGAGGAGGAGGGAAGGTACGAAGGGGAGGGTACGCCCCTCCCCCTCTGTACACTCTTATCCTCCTCTCCCGCTCCCGTTCCAATTAGCGGGAAATTTTGCTAAATTTAGCGAATATGTCCCCGCTAAATCTAGCGGTGAAATTATTCCTCTTATGTATGTATGTATGTATGTATTTCTGGCGGCAATTGCTCTTTTTAACGAGCGTCTATAAAACAGACATGCCAATAAAGAAAACAAGAAAAGAGAAAGATAATCAAAATAAAAGGAACTAGAAAGTCAGAGAAATGGTCCCTAGTCACTCTGAAGTATCACGAGTGAACTGTCCACCATGCTTCGAGCCTCCTCTTTAAATACATCACATGTCTGTTCTCCGTAAAACCGAGGGCCTGCTCAATGCGGGTGCCGACGTCTGTCGCAGGTACGATTGCCGGACGCTCAAGGAGCAAGTGTTGGATAGTTTCTTCCGCCTCACCACATCCACTGCACAGGGTCTCGGTCACGTTCACAACGTATCGCTGCATGTAGATGCGGGTGCGCAAGGCACCACCGCGGGCCTCGGCAAGGAGTTGGCTGCCCAGTGTGTTTCAACACCAGCGGACGGGAGCGATGTTGGTCTGGAAAGCCGCGTATAGGTGCATGCTGGAATGTTCTTCCATGTCCGCTCTCCACCGGTTCGTCCCGGCGGTGTTTATCGGTCGTCTCACCTTCGCCACCCAATCTTCCTTTGTAGAGGGCTCGTCGCTCATCGAGAAGGTGCCGTACTTTGTCCCGAGTCAATTGGCACGCCGCCTCCATGTCGTGTGTAGGTTCTTTAAATGAATGTATATAAAAACCCTTCGTGCCCAGTGATCTCGGACCATATGTCGCAGTCGGGCGTAATACTCGAGCTTGCTGCTGGCCTCCTTTGCCTCAAATGAGGACCAGCCAACGTCACCTTGGACAAGATGATTAGTCACTCTCCCGTGACATCCCAGCGCCTGGCGCCCGATCTCTCTTAGCCGTTGTTCAAGGTATTCCCTTATCTCACTGGGGACACACTTTAAAATTAGCGGGGAATTTTTCCGCTAAATTTCCCCGCTAAATTGATGTGTTACATCAGGTGTGACGCCACTAGTCAATTTTACGTGTGACGTCACACGTGACGCGAAAATTCACGTGTGACGGCACGTGGCGTTACATGTGATGCCATTATGGGAAACGTCCAGCTAAATTTAGCAAACATTTCCCGCCAAATTTAGCAAAAACTTTTACCGCCAAATTTGGCGGGAAACTCTTACCCTCATGGCGTCACACGTAACGTCACGTGTGACGTCATTATGGGAAACGTCCTATAATGCAACGCGCGGTTACGCCGAAGCAGACGCCGCTCAAACCGGAAACGGGCGCCTAAAGGCCCGACCACATTGGTGTCGCGGAGACTTGCCGCGCAACGCTGGCCGCCGTGGGCTGCCGACCAAAACCAGTTTTCGCCTTCTGCGGCGCGACGTACAGCGCCGCAGAGCCAACCGGTCCTTGCGCGGTTCAGAGCTCGCAGCTCCTCGCCGCAGAAGAGCGAGCCAATGGGAGGTGGCGTAGATAGTGACGTTGCGATGCCAAGGCAACGTGCAAGCTGGGTCTCCGCGCGTCATTCACGTTCAAAACAAGTGTAGCGTTGTTTCGTTCGTCTGCTATCCCTATTTCCCCCAATGCCTTTCCCAACGGAGCAGCTCCTTGAAGCTGTGCGACTGTTTCCCTTTTTATATCACAAGACACAGTCAGACTACCTAGATAATGACGCTAAGAACCACCGCTGGGAAATTATAGGAGAGGATATCGGAATTACAGGTGAGTTTCGTTGTGGCATCTTGTTGCATGTCGCCTGTGTTAAGACGGATGTCGTGTTGATTTTGGGACACTCTCGAAAGTAGCCTTCATCTCTGGCGCGCCGCCGGGGCAGCAAAGCGCTGACCTGTCCTTCGGTGTTTCGGTAGAACCAACTCGGCCGGACCCAAAACCTGCACCTTCTGCCCTTCAGAGCGCGGCGGCGTCGCAAGATCAATGAGCAGGCTAGGATGATCACATTCACGCTGATCACCGGTCATCATGGACACCTGCCATGTAGGTAGGGAGTGCAGTTTCGATGCTGATATATGCGAAAGATGAGAGCCGAAACGGAAGAATCTAATGATGAGCAGACAACGAAAGAGCGGAAAATCCGACGGGAGGAGCGCGCACAAGCCATTGCTGTCACGCCACGTGACGCCCGCAAACGGAGGCCGATGTGCCCTCTTCGCGTTGAAAATCCGGACAGCGGTGCCGCCCAGCGGCGCCGACCGGCGGCGCCGTTTACGCTAGTGTGGTAGTAGGACCTTCTTAATTTGCCTTTGTTCTCTGATTAAAAAAAAAATCCTTGATTAAAAGAAACATAAGTACAAAGCAACTTACGATCATTTTTAGAAGTCTTACAATCATGTCAACAGGAAACAATCTGTAGAAAATGTATTTTCCCCTTCAATATTAAAAAACACATGTTGGCTGTTTTTCATTAAAACTCTCTTCCAAAATATAGGAAAAAGACGTGCTCAATATTTTTATATAAAATAATAAAAAATATATATATTTGTAAAATGATAGAAAAAATACTTCAATGGTTTTTCTTTTCAATTTTTATAAAATGATATATATATATAAAATATAATTACTTGATTTTTTGTAGTTTTTCATGAAAATGATATACGAAGAACGTCATACAACCTATTTTTATTTTGTTTTATAAATAGGTCTACAAAATATCCAGTATTTAAAAAAAAATTTACATTAAAGGTGAACTTCGGCCAAAACTCAAAATAAATAAACTACTGCTATCGCTGTAGTGACACAAAATACGACCCCAGCGAAAATATTACGTCCGGGGGACTCCGCATTCTCAACTAATGACAATAATAAAAATGCGACCCGCCGCGAGCCGCTGCTCCTTAGCGGGCGGCCAGCGGGTCGCCGATTGCTAAAGCAACATTAAGCCGTGACGTCAGTATCGTTCTCTTTTAGATGCGGAGCATCTCTTGCTGAGGTCTATGTCCCGCGGCCTTGTAGTCCGCACTCACAATACGCACGCGCAACTCTCCTCCTTCCCTCTCTCCAACAGCTGCGCGTTACTCTCTCCGCTCTCTCTTTCTACCAGCTGAGTGCACTGCGCGTGCGTTCGCTTCTACTCACACCGCGCGCGCACGCGCACTCTCCTCCTCTGGTCTCCTCTCCTTCAAGTGTGAAAAAAAATAAACGGCGAGCGGCGAGCGTTCCAAGTTTCTCTGCCGCGAGCCGCGACGAAGGCTCGCTCGAGGGGGTTGCGCTAGGGCAGTCGGTGGCGCCATCTCTCGACGTCAGCACGCAACTGACTCTCTCCTCGGAGCCAACATGATGCTCCGCATCACCCCATAATTCCCCTCGGGAAGATGGTGTAATTTTTTTTCCTCCGGTTCGGGCGTTGCGTGGAGTGCGCTTCTTTGAGCCGCCACCACCCCTACTTCGGCTTGTGATAGGAGTGTTTAGCCGTTGCTTTTGTCTGTAGCCCGTGTAGCTTCGGTATAGCCTTTTGTTTATTTGCTTGTGAGGACTCCAAGACTCGTTTTAGCGAGCAACTCGGTGCGCCCAAGACTGCCTAGCTGTTTCTCGAAAGATGCCGAGTACAACTTGCAGCGCTGTGGGCTGCTCAAACAACCCGCTGCGCAACCCGGAGGTTCTTTTTCACAAGTTTCCAATGGACCGAAAATCGGAGAAGGTGTGAGTGAATGCTGTTCGACGAGTGGAATTTGGACTTCGGCTTTTTGGCGCCCGAGGAAAAAAGAACGAAAAAACAGACGTGTACAGCCCAGCACACGTGTGTTCGGGCGCCGCGGCCCACGCCGGAGAGCCGCAAAGCTTCGTGTCTGGGACTGACCCGTAGCGCAAAAGCGAGAGGGCCCCCAATACTGTACGTCACTGACAGCGCGGCGTAGAGCAACGCCGCTCCATCCACGGAGCCCCGATGACAATTTAAACCTAGCGACGAGTACGGAAGACCGCACGCAGGGCGACAGCCGCCGAGTACGGCACCGAACGAGTTGACTCGTTTTCTATTCGCTAGCTTTTGGGTATACAGGTGACGAGTACGGCATAGCGCACGCACGCCGGCGGCCGCCGAGTACGGCACCAAACGAGTTCACGGGTTTTCCAGTCGCTAGCTTTTGGGTATACACCCTAACTCTTGCTACATATGCTGGATAACTACCACGCATACATAATTAAAACAAAATCAGCTTACCTCAGGGTTGGGCAGAACTACTCAAAAATGTATTTGGAAATACAAATACTGGGATACATTAAGGAGTACGGAAACAAAAATTGAAATATTCAAATTTCGTTCGGAAATGAGTCAAGCATGACGGATAATAGCCGTAAATGATAATCGCACGTTTGCATTTTGGACGACTGGCTATATTTTTCGTTCCAAACGGTGCACTCGAGCAAGCGCTCGAAGAGAAGCGAACGGAGAGCGCGATGCGTCATGGGATATCGGGCGCAAACAAAACAGAAAGAAAAGATTCCCCGCATTCGTGACGTAGCAAGGCTGGCGGGGTTATGAGCTTCGCCCTTGGTGGCGTTGTCAGCGTTGTGGTGGTGTCAATAGACGATTCCATTTAGCGCTCTCTGGGCGGCACCATTTTGTTCGACAGCAGCGCCCTCTCCATACATCCGGGAAATCCAGCGGGTTCGGCGGAGTAAAACGAGAGAGAGGGCACGCGCCCGACTCCGCTAGCAGACGACGAACCGGGAGGCTCCCATTCTCCATATTTGTGGGCATTAGCGGTGGGCTGTGCGGAACATCGAACTCTCGCTCGTAGCTGCCGTTGTGAAGCGGTTCGCGTTCTTAGAATAGTTATAGCTACTCCAAAACTCGCCTATAGCTCTCTGTTGTTCTATTTCGGTTAATGATCAAGTAGCATATCTTTTTTCCGTTACTTAAACAGCAGTTGAGTCAGCCGGCAGTACTACCCTCAACTACTGCGTGTATTGCGGCAGGAGAGCACGTTTTTATTTATTATTTCAGACTTCTCTGCTATGACCCTGATGGAACGGTCTATAGACCGCTCCATTAGGGTCATAGCAGAGAGGGTAATAGAGACAAAAAAATGCCCTCCTCCTCTCACCTGCAAGTCGTCTGCTCCTTCGAGTGGGCAGTACCTAGCATCCGGCTGGCGCACAAACTCTGTTTAAAATCGCGTCATTTTGGAAATTTCAAGAGCAGATGCGCAGATTTTGGTATGCCAGTTATCGTGTAATACTATGCTAGATAAAAAGACTAATAGGGTTCAAGTGCGCTGTTACCTGCGTGTAAATAAAAAAGAAAATAGGGAAAACTGTGTGAGATTGGCCGGTCTCTCCGTCGAAAAGTAAATCCGGTTGCTGTACCTTTTTTACTATACACCTTTTTCGTTTAGCCTCGCACCCAGCCACGTTGTCTCCATATCCGGTATGCGTTCCGAAAGAAAAAAAAGCTAGAGATTACAGCTGTGAATAAGTAAAAAAGTATAGAAGGGTCATAACAGGAACGACTGACGGTTGCAAGTTAAAATGTTAACACGTTCTACTGTTGAGGCGAGAAGAAAGCGATGTTTTCACGCATACCGGAAGTTCCTGAATTAAAGATGGCGGCGCCCACGTAGAAAAAGGTGTATACAAAGTTCGTACTGGTGTAGGCCTTTAGCGACCATGAGTGAAAGTCTGAAATAATAAATAAAAACGTGCTCTTCTGCCGCAATACACGCAGTAGTTGAGGGTAGTACTGCCGGCGGAATCAACTGCTATTTAAGTAACGGAAAAATATATGCTTGTTGGTCATTTACCGAAATAGAACAACAGAGAGCTATAGGCTGATTTTGGAGTAGCCACAACTATTCTAAGAACGCGAACCACTTCACAACGGCAGTCACGAGCGAGAGTTCGATGTTCCGTACAGCCCGCCGCCACTGCCCAAAGATGGGGACTGGCAACCTCCCGGTTTGTCGTCTGCTAGCGGAGTCGGGCGCGTGCCCTCTATAGGCCTGTCCAAACAGGCTACTACAAACCACACGACTCCTGCAAAAGTCGTCAAAATTTAACCGTCCGGGAGTCGTCGGTCGAATGTCTGTTTGGACACCGGCCAAGCTGGCCAAGCCACATTCACGACTTGCCTCCTCGCCTTCTCCACTTGTCGTTGACGTCGGTGCTCGCCATACTTGACGTCACACGCCACCTGCCAATGGTATGCCTGATGCCTGTCTATCTCCCGCGGCTCAGAAGTCGCCGACCTTGCTACCGCCGTCACCTCGGCAGGAAGGCCAAAGAGGTCCGGCTTCGGATGGATTTGGGAGATTCCTTCGTCGAAGCGCGCGTTTCGGCCGCCTCGGCTCAGCTTTTTTCGTCAGAATCCATGCTCGTAGCTCGAAAAACATTAATAAAGTGCAGTGCGCAAAAGGGATACTTTTAGTTGTATGTAGAAACACTGAGAACTTAAGAATAAAGCATTTATTTTATTAAATTTCAAATCAACCAGTTTTGTTTGTCTATACGAGGTACGTTAGGAACAAGAGCCGCGGGAATCCGATCCAATCCACAGAACTGCTGGACGATGACACGACCTTGGACACGACGCGGGCTCGCCTGGCTTGCCCCCTCACACTCGAGTCTTCCCTTTCCCGTTTTCGGGACTTCCAAAGCGGCGGAGGCCTTGAGCGATTGACCGACAGCCAAGAGAGCGTGTGAGTGGCTCTCCGGACCCACGTGATGAGCAGAGCAAGGCCGCCGTGGAGGAAGCGAGGGGGAGATTTAGCGGGGGACGCTTCCCCGGCAGCTTTGACGGGAGGGAAGTTTCCCTCCGACGGCCGGAAGCGGAGCCAGCGGCGCGCCGCACAATTTGCAGGAGTCGTGCGTTTCGTAGTGTCCTGTTTGGACACCCCTTATCTCGTTTTACCCCGCCGAACCCGCTGAATTTTCCGGTTGTATGGAGAGGGCGCTGCTGTCGAACAAAATGGTGCCGCCCAGAGAGCGCTAAATGAAATGGTCTATTGACACCACCACAATGGATTGATACACATAATGTTCAATGACTTAGGAAGCTTTCGATTCGTTCGATTTTGGTCTAGGATCTATATTTTGCGAACGCAAAGCGGAAAATATCTTCTCCCCGAAACTCGGCGCTCTGGAAGGCCGCTTTCCCGCACGAAGGTCGGATCCAGTTCTGCGCGCGTGACCACTCCTCCGCCAATACGGAGATGGCGGCGAAAGGAAACGGAACGCAATACTCTGGCTCTGCAAGCAGAGCCTACACAGTTACTCTAGCAAGAGACAGAGCGTTCGATGATGCGCAGCCTATTTTTGCGGTGAAAAATACACGGTTCTCTTTCTTTTCTTTTCCAAGCACCTGGTGTACAGACTTGTACGCAGGGTTGGGCAGAACTACTCAAAAATGTATTTGGAAATACAAATACTGGGATACATTAAAATAGTAGCTAAAATACTGATACTGAAATATATCTGTAAAAATGTATCGCAATACCTATCGGAAATACAATTTAAATAGAGGCAAAACGTATTTGAAAATACAAATACAGGAATACATTTTAGGAAGGGCAGAAATACAAATTCAGAAATACTGATACTGTAATAGATTTTTCGAATTTGTTTGAGACGCCAACTGAGATGAAGCTTGATGATGATGAGATGAGATGAAGGTGGAGAAAGAAGTATTAAATAGTTGATAGTCAGCTCTGTGTATGTCCTATCCTGTCTGTGTGAAAGTGTTTAATGTTCAAGCTGTTTCCTCATAGACACGTACCAACTAGCTCAACTCAAACCGTTTTTGATCCCGAAATTAATTTCCCGTAGGCTTGGCACTTTGCCTTGAAGGTAGTGGTTTCGGACGGCGAGGAGTCTTGAAAGGGCTCAAAAAAACGTTCTATCAAGGACTGACCGCGTTCCCTTCCCTGACATCCTGTCTGTCTGACGAGGGATGCGAAAAGACTTCGACTTCTAAATAAATTCGATGTCACCCTGAGTCCCATCAAAACGTCAAAACGCCCATGTCCATTAAGGATGCCCCAGTCAGCATTGATCACATGACGTCACGGTGGAATAAACTGGTATTCTTTATCTGTAGGTGTGGCCTTGAAGATAAAACTTTACCACGCTGCTGTATGAAAGGACAATACGTACTTTCGTTGTAGATTACCTCGTTGAAGATCGTGCAGGCAGTGTCATTTGGAATTTTCGAGAATAGTGGACCACCGGAAGCATCCTGGAACACATGTCTCAACTTCTGTTACGGCTGAAAATACGATACGGTGGCATCCCTGTTGTGAAGGTCCTTCCTGCCGACCCTCCGCCACCGACGCATGGATTGCAGTCCTCAAGTTTCGCCTAGCATCATCCAAACAGAGGCCTCGTGGATTGCGACCTGATATTGCCGGCACAGGTGCAAGTCCTTCAAGAAACAGCGCGCTCGAGACGAGTCGCAGGTGTACGAAGTCTGGGTTGGCACAGCGAGGCCACGTCTGGCCTCCTTTCTGGGTTTCGGATCACCAGAGCAGCGGGTCACGTCCACGCCGGCTGATGACGTACCCTTGAGCCGTGCAATATTACGGGCGCAGCCGCAGACACCTCCAAATATGTGTTGAACTTCACTGCGTAAGTCATCCTATCTATTTCAAGTCAACCACCACCAGGCTTGTGCTGCAACCGACTGTGCCTCAGCTTTGCCGGCTGGGTGTACTGTGTACGCTAAGGCAAGAGAGGCGGTTAGCCGCGGGCATTAGATGCCAGCAAACAATGACTGAAGAAATCCCTACCTAAGGACCTCTGCCGCAGAAGATGCTCAGACTCCACTCCTGGCGCGCCACCTGGTTCGAGTCCCCGACTACGCAACACTTCTAAGAAGAAGAGAGAAGAGGACGCATAGAAAAATAGTTCGGAGAATCGGAGGGAACCTCGGTCAGAATGGTAACAATGCCCCAGCATCTCCTTGACCTAGCACCTCAGAAGTAAAAAATAATATAAAAAATACATGCGTTCGGATTTTTTTTTTCGGGGTGAGGGAGGGGGGGGGGAGTATTTCTCAAGAATTGTATCGAAATACATTTCAGCCTGATTGTATCGCGATGCAAAGAAACATTCTAAATGTATTTCGATACAGGAATACAAATACTGGTGAAAAATATGTATCGCGATACAGAAATACAGATACGTAATGTATTTCTGAAATACTATCGCGATACATTTGTATCGCGATACTGCTCAACCCTGGCTTACCTCCTATCTTTAGACGGCTAGCGCAACAGAGCTAGGTGCTGCTCGGCCTGCGTACTCGTTGAACGAGAACGATCTTGACGTCACGTTCACATAGCAGCTGATTTCCAGTGTTGCCGGGGCCTCGAGCGGATAGTTTCGGTTTTGTTGGCCGCGCCCCAAACAAAACTTTGAGGCGTCGATATCTTCAAAACTACGTACAATAACGAGAAAAATTACACCTTGCAGATTCAGGGACGCTGACTGCGCTAAAAACAGTCAAAATCTCAATATCGAAAGTATGAACCTGAGTTGCCCTTTAATTAGAACAAAATGCGTTTATAAAGAAATTCAGTAGGACCTCAGAAAGTCAGTAAGAAGCCTAAAAAATTAAAAATAATGTTGAGACCTGTTTTTGTAAGGGAAGGACATGTGGCTGTGACGTCGTGACCCTATCGACCAATCAGGATTTTCGTGTCATGCCACCTTTTCTGGCACGGAACCATGGCCGGCGCGACACGAGCTCCTGAACGATATCGGGTTATTCGCTTCACGCCGGCTTTTGGCACGCCTCCGAGGCCGGTGTGCAACGAGCTCCTTTACAATATCGCTTTAATATGCCTGTATTTGCCCATTTCGCACCAAAATAGCTGTCTTTATTACGGACTGTGGGTTTCTATTCGCAACTCCAGCCCGCCGCTGGCCCTCTCGCGGATAAACGGAGAACCAGAGTAGCGGGGACGTCAGCGGAGGTGTGGAGGCGGTGGCAGGGACTGTCGGCCTTAGTGCCTTGGTGCTGCTCCTACCGGATGGTTCTGGTCGGCATGTTCGTGCTTGAAGCAGTCTTAACTAAAAAATAAAAGCGGTAAAATATGAATTATTGTGTTCCACCTCGCAACATCGTTGCACGAATGGGCCTCGATGTCTAATTTCATTAAGGACCTTTCGTATATCGCATACGCTGCGGATTTCTGGTCTTGTGGTCTTCAGCTCAATCTATCCTAAACGTGACTGCAAACGCTCCTGCTAGTAGTGTAGAGCTCTAGCGTACGGTCTACGAGCAGTTTCTTCTTTGCCCTAAGTAGGAGAAAACTGGTCGCGCAAAGGTATGTCGAGCAATAGACATCGGGAATGAGTTCGCGTTTTGAGGCCATTACAAGGAACATAACCATTTGCTCCAAGCACTTTAAAAAGACTGAATACGCGTCATTGCTTTCAGGCAATTACAAAGGCAAATGAAGAAATGTTCGAAGCACTTTAAGAGCGTCTCTGTTACCCAGCCTTTAGTGACGAGATTAGTATGGGCAGTTTTGGCGATGCGGGTCGAAGCGTTGCAAACAATAAGGTAGACAGATAGACGGGATACTAAAATATTTTTATTGATAGAGCAATAAATAAAACCCCTAAACATGCCGATGACCTAGAAGTCAGTTTTAGCATAGCGTTACCGTCGGCTACCGTGAGCACTGCAACGATCCTGTCATGCGCTGAAAATTATGTTTCAAAGGCGCAGCGTGAATTTCCGGTTGCAATGCTGCGGCGTACAGTAGCCTACGGTCACGCAAACCCAAAACCTAATGTCAATAACCATAGTGCAGTTCGATCACGTGTTGCAATACACTAAAACCACGACGGTGAACAGCGAGTTGTGAGCCTGTGACACAAAGACAGCAATGCTGTGAACGCTGCTCTTCCAGAAACTTGACGGTCACATTGCGCGGCTGACTTTTTAAATTGCTAAAAGCCAGGCAAAGCGCACACACGTGATTGACTTCATCACCCTCAAAAATATTGTGCCTGAAATAGTGACGTGGCCGGTGCCCAAAACGCGGTCGCCCTACACACAGCTTCGCATGTTGAGATTTCCGCAACTTTTAAATATAAACATGTTCGTTTTCCTAACGCACAGCAATGTCTCCGTCAGCTGTAATACGCTCCTGCTTTGACCGTCTGGCCTTTCTAGATAAGTAAATTATTTTTAGCGCACTGAGCAGCGTCAGCGAGCAGGCGCAAGGGAAATCCTGGAGAATCTGTCCCCGTCTCTTCCGCCATCTGGGAACTAGCGCCCCGGCATCTATAGGGCTTTCGGATTGTGAATATTAACGGGGCAGAATTGCATGGAGAGAAACCGGTCGCCGAAAATTTCGTCCATATTACGGGGTGGATATAATAACGAGACATGACTGTAGTTATAAGATCAACACCTCGTAGGTGTCAACACCTCCGAGTTCATTGGCATCGAGATCGACCTATAGGTGGCGCTACTGTCGCGCTATCATCATGATCAAAGCGGGGATAGAAGCATTGCCGCCCCATAGGCTCTCCACTTTCCCACGCGAGACGGTATATATTTTTGCGTTTATTTTGTCGCATAGTATCGGTGGGAAAACAATTCTAGCGTAAAATGGTGCGGTACCCTTCGGTGCTTGAGTGGAGATCGAATCGTGTTACCAGCGTACGGCCTAAATTTAAATAGTCGTTCGTGTAAATGTGTCGTCTGCTCTAGGTAGACGTTGGGAACCACGGATCACGACGACGGATGCCTGTCTCCGGGTGAACTGCACTATTTATGTTAAGTATGTGTTTCTTTTAAATTAGATCTATCGGTTCACCAGCGTGGGAATTCAACAACACAATGAGTTTAAACTCAGATAACATAATACTGGTACTGTGGGCTGTGAAATCGCAGGTTGAACAGATTTTATTTAACTTTTAGCTTTTGTTGTAATATAAATACTTAGCATGAAGAGAAGTTACTGCTGTATTGGAAATTACCGTGCTATTGAGTTCCGCTGCAGCCAATGTTTCCCTTTAATGTACCATGGTGTGGGTACGTTTTTCGGAGTCGGAACAATTCCACTACGTTGCGATGAGGAGAGAGCCCTTCTAGTTACAATCTGTAAACTGTTTGTTGGCAGGTCAACTGAAACAAGTGAAAAAACCTATTCTAATATATATGCCGCGAGTGGAACAAATGTGTGTAACCGAGCAATGCAGAAGCGTGTGTGTTATTAAATGCTTTTCTCGGTAAAAAGGGGGGGGGGGGTTCACCCGCTTAAATTTTTCGGTGAGGGCTGTGGATGTCAAAAGGCTAATATTATAAATATATGGCTGAAAATCTTTTGTTCAAGCACAATAGAGTCAGGAACTCCAACAAACGACACGAACCACGACACAGACAACGGCGGCCGCAGCGACACTCTTTTACTGATGAGGGCTAGCGTCTTTCACGATGCTTTCCGATCTCCCTCCGCCGAGTCCGCCCTCACCTAAAGCATATCGGGAATGGGCAGTTCATCGATTAACCTTCAGATTATTCAAGTGATGCTTTAATTGCGATTTTTATTTTTGCCGTTTAATCAGAAACTTGTGCTGTAAAATGTCAGGAACAAGTAAAAAGTGCCTGCGCTTAATATTTTTGTCGTATTTCTTTCTTTTAGGACACTAGTTTGCATGGTAAACAATTTCAGCATGCTTGTGATTGTCATCGAGTGTAATTATACTGTTTAAATATGAACTTAAAAATTAATTTAATTTAAAAGGCTTCCGGGTTCATATTTTTTAGGTGTCACAACGTGAAGTTTAAAAGGGAATGCAATATACCATTTATGACATCGTAAAGATAGCAAAAACAATGTGTAGTTTTAACGTCTTTCATGTACTAATATGACTGAAGAATAATCAGTTAACAGATCCATTGATCGATTAGTCTATTGAAAGGTGCCGATCAGTCGGGTTAATTTGTTAATAAACGCCCAGCTCCAATCAATGTCCAACATTTTATGGAAGCTATGAATTATGCGAGATAACAAAAACATGTGGGATTAAAAGTTCTAGAAACCACAGCCCTAACATTATGGAAGCATCCATCTTCATATTTATCGCTTTGCTGAATTTTCACGCGTGTAAAACGATACAACACATCATTTGGTAAGAAAAAACAACAAGAGCATCAAGCATTTCATAAGGAGGGTCCAGCTCATCCGGAAACGGGCTTGCGTCGTGCAGATCCATGCTTCTGAACGTGCGCCCGTAGCAGGCGACGCACGGCGGTGTCCCCGCTTTCGCATGTTTCTAATTTCGGCCGCACGGTAGCGACACAGTTAAATGTCGAGGCGAATAGTCAGTTACAGGTTAAGAAAAGTTTTCGAGGGAAAGGAGGGCAGGGGAGGGGAAGCAGACGGAATGCAGGAGAGGAGAGGAGGATACTTCCTCCTCTTTATTATTTTTATTTAGGTATACTGTTAACCCGTTAGGGTTGTTACAGGGTGCACAAGGCACGAGAATACATATGACCAAATACAAAAAGAAACAAGGACACTGTATCAACAACAATTCAAACATACAAAAATAGCGCTTGACATTGAATTTATAAATCGTCAAACAGCGACGAAGCAAAGACATCACACAATATCATCACAATACACAAAACAAAAGAAAAAATTCTCATGATTATACGTGAATAGGAAATACTAAGGATTCGATAGATATTATTGAAAAAGGTTCAGAATGCTTTTTTCAAACAAGGTTAGTGTATTTGCTGTTGTTAATTCTTGTGGTAGGCTGTTCCAATCAGTTATCGTTCTTGGAAAAAGGAGTATTTATATGCATCAATATTTGCCGTATCTATTTGGTAGTGGTTTAAGTGGTTGCCTCTGAGAGGCCTGATCTGCCTGATCTCTTATCAGCATTCCGTCTATTTACTGACTTTATGAGGTGCTGTGGGATTTTTGAGTGGCTTCGAGATGGAGAATACAACAAAAGCAAGTGCTTCGCCTCCCTTCGTCATTTTGTAGGGTTCCCGAGAAACAAGCGCCCCCCCCCCCCCCCCCCCGCCTTTTTCCCTACCCCACTCAAGGTTTGGAGTAGGGTGGACCGCCTTCCCTGAATGATTGGCCGAGGGCTCTCCGGGGCCGGAAAAAGTGCAATATTTTAAGATTTGAACGTGCAAAGCGCGAGCCGCTCCTTCAAGGTGCGGCTCCCGTTTTGCACAAAGAGGCCGAGCGCGCTGGCGGCTTTGAAAGAGAACCCGACCGGATTCTCCGTGTTCCCAGTGCACGCGGGAACACATCGCTAAGCACGTGACTCGAAACACTGTAACAGTTGAAAGTGGTTTGGAGGCGCCATTAACAATAATTGTTTGACATAAAAAACAAGAACAGAAAAAATTAGTTTTCCGTTATTTAATCCAGACGTGACAGGGAACACCTAGCACAATAATTTGACCGAAGTCCAAACTTTGTTGCATGGCCCCTCTATTAATACTTGCTCGGGGGGGTGTGCGGGGGGGGGGGATGTTCGTCTAGGTTGGGTGGTTTTTTCCTTTCCCTTTATTTGGTTGGCATGTCCGGGTTTTCTTTTAATCTTTGAGGAACGGGGGAAGGGGTGATATGGTCTTTTTTGTGTTGGTGTCCTCGGGTGTCTTTGTTCCTTAGTGGGTAGCTAGAAGTGTTAAATCCTTTTTATTTTTGTCGATTGCTGTGTCCTTTCGTTTGGTTGTGGGCTTATCGAAATTGGCCTCATAAAACGAGCTCTGATTTTGTTGTACATCCCGTTTGTCCCCGCTCCTGGCTTGCCAAGTCAATAAAAAGGAGTCGGTTCATTGGTCCATCGAATGCGTACTTCCTACCACACTTCCAGCTTAGGAACGAAGAAGCATAAAATCTGCAGCGCCCACTTTGCGGGGAGCCAGATGTTCTCCACAGCTCATCATTCCCCTTGCGCCGCCACAATCTTTCGAATTAGAGAAGACAAAACAGTCTTTTTGTCGACTGAAAGGAAACTAAAAGAATGTAAACGACTAACACGGCTGCAGCGCTTTACGGGAAAGCCGTAAGAGTTCAAAATTCATATTGACTACCCTGGAAAACGCAAAGCGTATTTATCATTTTTTCTTGACCTTTGAGGCTTATGGCGAGATGTTGCCGGATAGAGTTGAATTTCGTAATGCCAAATACTGCAAAATAGAAAAATTTCAGTAGGCCGGCATTGAAGAAATTCAAACAGTAAAACCGAGACAAAGATGTCGTTAGCTTGGTTCTACTATTTTGTCCCCCCCCCCAAATTCATTTTATTTTTTTATTTTTTTATTAGATACTGCAGACCACACGTGGTCCAAACAGGATGGGCAGGGTACAAACTCAAGAACCCGTACAAAATACAAAACAACAAAAAAGAAATAAGGCATACAAATCGGCAGAAAATATGAAAGAGGCGGTATGATACAGCAAAACAAGTAGCTAGCCAAGAAGCACAATACTCAAGCATGTAAGCACTAAATATAAAAACATCAAAACACATCGAAATACAAAAACACCACTACAATAACTGTTCTAATGATGAGGCAAAATTCGAAGATGAAATAACCGAACAAGAAAGAGAATTCCATTCTTCAATTGTACGAGGAAAAAACGAAAATTAAAATAGGTTAGTGCGGGTAAAGTATGGTGCTAAGGAATGTTCATGATGGTGCCTAGTTCGTCTTGTAGAAAGCGGCTTTAAGTAGTAATTTGGATCCAAGGACAGTTTTCGTAAAAAAAGAGAGTGCAGAAACTTCAAACGGGCTATCCTTCGACAGTGCTCTAAAGTTAGTATTTTGTTGGTTTGCATCAAAAGTGAGGGCGAATCAGTTCTCTTAAATTTTCCGTATATAAACCTTACAGCGCGTCTTTGAACTCGTTCCAATATTTCTGAATTAGATTTTGTATGAGGGTCCCAAGTAATACTGCCATATTCTAGTTTAGATCTAACGAATGAATTGTAAGCCAGTAATTTCACATTTGGAGTAGCGTATTTCAGCTTATGTCTTAAAAAACCCAACTTCTTGAAGGCTGCCGAGGATGTATTTTTTATATGGGTCGTCCAATTAAAGTTTTTATTTATGGTCACTCCGAGGTACTTGTAGTCATCAACCTGAGCGATGGGAATGTTATTTAGTCGGTATTGGAAGTTGAATGGCTTTTTCTTATTTGTAATTTGCAGATAAACAGTTTTTTCAAAATTTAACTTCATGTCCACCGTACAGCACCAACTTTGAATGTCATTAAGGCTTGCGCTCATTAATTGTTGATCGTCAGGCGAAGATAATTCTTTAAACAACACACAATCATCTGCAAATAAACGTATGTTTGCAAACGGGTGTGGGGCGGAAACTATGTCGTTTATATAAATTAAAACAGCAAACGACCAAGAACGCTCCCCTTTGGTACTCCAGATGTTACGTCTAATATCTTTGAGCAGCTACTGTTGATTTCGACAAATTGTTTACGACGCTGTAAGTAGGAACATACCCATCTAACAATAAAAGGATGAAGACCTACACGTTCAAGTTTGCTAACTAGCTTTCCGTGGGGAACCAAGTCGAAGGCCTTGCTTAAGTCAAGAAAAATAACATCAACTTGGCCTGATCTGTCTAGAATGGATGCAAATTCATGAACAGTGGAAACAAGCTGGGTAACCGTAGAGAATCCCTTTCTAAATCCGTGTTGATGAGGCGAGATTATGTTATTCGCGTTCAGGAACTCTTTAATTTGGTTAGCGACAGGGTTGGGCAGATATCGCGATACAAATGTATCGCGATAGTATTTCAGAAATACATTTCGTATCTGTATTTCTGTATCGCGATACATTTTTTTCTCTGGTATCTGTATTCCTGTATCAAAATACATTTGGAATGTTTTTTTGTAGCGCGATACAATCAGTATGAAATGTATTTCGTTACATTTCTTGAGGATACCCCCCCCCCTTCCGAAAAAAAAATCAAGTCCGAACGTTGTTTTTTTTTTTTACTTCTAAGGGCACCAGGTTCAAGGTGATACTGGGGCATTGTTACTATGCTGACCAAGGTTTCTTTCGATTCTCCAGATATTTTCCTATGCGTCCTCTTTTCTCTCCTGAGAAGTGTTGCGTAGTCGGGCACTCGAACCAGGTGGCGTGCCAGGAGTGGAGTCAGAGCATCTTCTGCCGCGGGTCCTTATAAGGGATTTCTTGAGTCATTGTTTCCTAGCATCCAATGCCAGCTGCTAACCGTCTCCCTTGCCTTAGCGTACACAGTACACTCCAGCCGTCAAAACTGAGTCACAGTCCGTTGCAGCACGAGCCTGGGGGTGGTTGGCTTGAAATAGTAGGATGACTCACGCAGTGAAGTTCAACACATATTCGAATGCGTCTGCGGCTGCGCCCGTAGTATTGCACGGCTCAAGGGTACGTCATTAGCCGAGGTGAACGTGACCCGCTGCTCCTCCTGATCCGAAACCCAGGAAGGAGGCCAGACGTGGCCTCGCGGTGCCGACCCAGAATTCGTACACTTGCCAGCAATATCAGGTCGCAATCCACGAGGTCCCTTTTTGGATGATGCTAGGCGAATCTTGAGGACTGCAATCCATGCGTCGGTGGCGGTGGATCGGCAGAAAGGACCTTCACAACAAGGATGCCTACGTATCGTTTTAATGCGAATAGCATTCTTTGGCTACTTCACGCACTTTTCGTCTATGTATCTATCTATCTATCTGGCTATCTAACCTCTTACGCCGCGGGTCGATAAATAAATAAAAAAAGACCGGCGCCGGCTGGGATTCAAACCGTTGACCCTTTGATCAGCAGGCAGACGCGCTAACCACAGAGCTATGAAGGCAGTCATTCAACGCACTCTAAACGGTTGTTTATATCTTTACCATGGCGTTTACAGCGCTGTCACAGCTACCGGTGCGCGCGCGTTCCATGCACGAGGGCTCATTCCGCTCTCGTGAGGCTGAGCACGGCCGCTAGCTCACCCTCTCCCGCGCTCGGGAGAGGGTGATGTAGCGGCCGTGCTCAGCCTCACGAGAGCGGAATGAGCCCTCGTGCATGGAACGCGCGCGCACCGGTAGCTGTGACAGCGCTGTAAGGCGCGTCCTATGGTAAAGATATAAACAACCGTTTAGAGTACCGTTGGTTGAGACTAGCTGAGACGCCAGAAAGTCTGGTCGGTACCATTTTGAGTGTTTGTACGTATGGCGCGTGCTTTGCTCGCCTTCCTAAGTGACACAAACGCACGTGCTGGGCTGCGGAGATCGTGCGCAGGGCTGTGAAAGTGTCAACAAGTTTAGAATCGCCTCAAGAGTGGGCTGGCTTATCTAGAGTGTGCCGGCCACCTGACGAACGTGCATAACTCCGCACCGTTTGATGCTATTCGCATTAACGTAGGTAATCATTCCCAAAGGATGGGTTCTGCTGATTTTTTTCAACCGTAACGAACGACAAGACATGTGCTCCAGGATGCTTCAGGTGGTCCACTATTCTCGAAATTTTCAAATGACACTGCCTGCACGATCTTCAACGAGGTAACCTACAACGAAAGTACGTATTGTCCTTTCATACAGCAGCGTGGTAAAGTTTCATGTTCAAGGCCACACCTACAGATAAAGAATACCAGTTCATTCCACCGTGACGTCATGTGATCAATGTTGAAAGAGGCATCCTTACTGCACAGGGGCGTTGTGACGTTTTGATGGGATTTAGGGTGACATCAAATTTATTTAGAGGTCGAAGTCTTTTCGCATCCCTCGGCAGACAGACATGATGTCAGGGAATGTACCGCATTCAGTCCTTGATGGAACGTTTTTTTGAGCCCACTGAATACTCCTCGCCGTCCGAAACCACTACCTTCAAGGCAAAGTACCAAGCCTACGGGAAAGTAATTTTGGGATAAAAAACTTCCACTTCAAACTTCATGCTTCATCTCAGTTGGCGTCTCAAACAAATTTGAAAATTGTATTGCAGTATCAGTATTTCTGTATTTGTATTTCTGTCCTTCCTAAAATGTATTCCTGTATTTGTATTTCCAAATAAATTTTGCCTCTATTTAAAATGTATTCCCGATACGTATCGCGATACATTTTTACCGATATATTTCAGTATCAGTATTTTAGCTCCTATTTTAATGTATCCCAGTATTTGTATTTCCAAATACATTTTCAGTATTCCTGCCCAACCCTGGTTAGCGATGATGTGTTCTAGTAGTTTACAGGATGTGCATGTCAGAGAAATAGGCCGGTAGTTGCCCAACGCAAGTCGGTCACCCTTTTTGAACACAGGCACTACTCGTGCCATTAACCAATCATTTGGCAGAGTGCCCTGCTTGCTGAGTTTCTCTCCTGCCCGTCTACTGAAAGACCTTCAGGACTGCATGTGCCGCCGATAACGTTCAATTAACTCAGTACTGCATAAACTGACCCATTCTTCTTTTTATGTCGACCTTGAAGCAAACGGATCGACAAAGGTCGACCATTCTTCGGTGCATTGTGCATTTCGACATTTCTGGGAGACGGTCGTCTTCTACAAAGTAAACTAAGTGTCCCGATCCCCAACAAACCGTTCTTATCTAGCCGTAAGACAGTGGCGGTATTGTCCCTAAAGTAAGGTCACTTGCGCCTTCTTTTATTATCACCCCATGAGAGGTGACCTCTTTGTAGTGGGTTTACTGGGGACGTACTTAGCAGATAACGTGTTTGGCTGCAAGAAACCAATGTGGACAAATCAGTCAAACGCAGACAATGGTGAACAAGGATGACACATTTGAGGGAAAGGGAACGTTAGCCCAGAATGCAGTTCGTGGAGATGTAGTCGCCGTGGTCGATAAAGCTCGAAGTGTCATTCCTCCGGCAGTTTCCAGGGGCAGTGGATGCAGCTGACTGATTCCTTCCTGCAGTAAGTTCCCGAGTTTTGTGAAAAGTGAACATTTCGCTGAACATTACTTTTCTCGTATTCACATATGTTTAGAGATATTTATGATTGCTAAAATTTCGAAATATATATTCCAATGTGTACATTAGTTACAGTTGTATGACGACTGGATAATGATTGCGTCTTAAAATATCAACTTTGTTGTATGCTACTTTGCGCATGATCGAAATATAAATTGTTTATTATTCAGTATGTAAAATAATCAAAATAATAAGCATGTAGTACAGTCGACGACACCGGGGAATCTTTCAACTACCTACGCTACTAGTTTTCTTCCGTCGCACTGTTGGTCTCACGACTGTCACCAACACTTTTATCTCCCGCTTTATTCCTGAGTCCGTGCAATTATACTTACGCTTCACGTATTTCAAAAGTGCGAGAACCGGCGCCGCCCTTCGAACACTTGACTGGTGTACCGTGAAAACAGAATCTCCGACGGACCTATTTGTGGTAAACACGTGCCTATCGGCCAGCAGCTGGTCACTTAGACTCTATCGAAAGCTGATACGCCTCGTGGTTTACTAAACTCGAAAAACACCGATATAGTCCAGAAAGGCCTCCGAGATATCTTCCCTCTTCTGTTCTGCTTCTAAATGCTTCTTCCGCTTCATACCATCCAGTTGATCCAGTCGCAGCCGCCATGAAGCTCGTCCTGCCTCTCTCCTGCTGCTGGGTTCCATTTGCCTCGCCCGTGGTCAGTTTCGCCAGGGAGAAACGATCGCCTACAAGTTTCAAAGGCTTTTGGCCGGAATCTTCGGCGCCCGTGGTGGAGGTCGCTACGGCAATCCTTCTGGTTCCTATGGAAGCATGACTCCAAACGACGGGTACCCTAATCGTGGTCAAGGCTTCGCGCCTGGACAAGTTCCCTCCCAGATGTCCTATGGAACCGGAGGATTTTATGGCCGCCCTGGAGGGGGCGTCTACGGAAGACCTGCAGGAGGCTTCTATGGCAGTCCTGGAGGAGGCTTTTATGGCCGCCCTGGAGGGGCGTTTTCGGGCGCCCAGCTTCGATGCAGACTCCCTTCTACGGCACCTCTGGTGGTCTGTTCCGTCGGGTGAAGCGACAGATTGTTTCCGATGACCTGCTGATCAGAGGATTCCGACATGTGAGGAGGTTGGACGCGGACACGTGCATTCTTCGGGCTGCCTGCGAAGCCGCGGCAGATGAGGGCGTGTTCGGAGACGACGGTGACCTGGCCATTCAGTTTGTTCTGTAAGTAATTTATAATGTTCCCGTCAAAGGGTTTGAGTTGGAATTTGTGGTAATATTGTAATTTGACCAAAATACTCGAAAGAATAATGCTATACGCACGACGTGCTGCACCGCGACGGGAAATGGATTCACGCGCGACGCGAACTTTTTGCGTCTCGCCTGGCTTATGGAAAAAGGGGGGGGAGCTTTTATTATACTTTGTTTCACCTTATGTTGTACCGCAGAGAAGGCTAGAAGCGCGAGCTCATAGCGTTGGCAGCCGCTGTTAAGTCACGAGAGCTTGTGCCGCCGAGATGTGCCCCAGAGCAAGGAGCTCGCGCTTGTAGTTTTTCCTGCGGTACATCATAAGGTGAAACAGAGTATAGTCTGTAACGTGCTTCATTTTGGCACATCGAAGGAAACTCGGTATGTTTCCAAATTTTTTATACTGATGACTGCAGGAGAGACTCTGCCCTCATTCACATTCTTCAATTTGAATCACGATTTTGCTGTGACTGGCTTGGAACGACCCTCTCGAAGCCGCGAAAACTTGAATACACCTAAATGGCGATTGCCGTGGCAACTGAGACCAGTCAGCCATTCACCTTGCGATGATTTGGTCGTTTGTATGTTAGTATCTTTTTGTGACCGGCTAGCAAGCAGTGAAGGGAATGGCGTCCCAGGATAAAGTTACTTCAGTCTGCACCTACCTAGAGTCCTAGACGAATGAAAGCCTCTGGACGACCTCCTCTCCCTCCACGAAACGTCATCAAACTCGGATATCGCCAGCTTGATAATTCGCCCCGAGCCCGACGCTGCGCGTCCTTTGACTAGCCATGGCTGCCAGCCGAATGCTGACACAGCGTTCGTGTCCAATCTGTGTCTGCGCTCGCTCTGATTTTGATGACGTCGAAATTCAAGGGCGGAGGGTTTGATTCTTCTAGGTGGTGTTGTAGCAAGTTTATTCGCGCGGCGAGTGAATGAGCTCACGAAGAGCCATCTCACGGCCTTTGTCAAAGAAAAGCGAATCTTCGGTAGGCAGTGCCATTCAGACGCCTTTGTCTTCTTCCCTTTAAGGCTCATCGCACATTCTTTACTTACCAATCTTTGTCGGCGTTATCACGCTTGTATATTTTTTCTTACCTCACATTACAGGTCACTGCGCTACGACAATGACGCTCCGTGGCACCCCTACTTACTCTCGGCAAGGGTCGGACAGAACTTCCGGAGTCACGAGACGTGCCGTCGCATCTTTCAAGCTTGCGCTCGGAATCGGGTCGACGTGGGAGAGATCGCGAGGAAGCGCCTTCTTGAAGTTCTTCGCTGTATTCAGGGCACGTGCTGAAAGCCGTGCTGCACATGGCCATCGCTAGTCACGCCAACCATCTTGCATTCATTTTTGTGACCTCACGCTAAAGCGGAAGTGTAATGTTTTCTTTGAATAAACCTTTCTCCACATCGAGAGAATGTTTCTTTTCCTCCCAATTGATTCATTTGCGTTCTTTCATTACAACGAGTTGTTTTCTCTCTTCGTAATTATTTCATTTCATTTAATCCCTTAAACGCCCACCTGGGGCTCTACATAAGGGGGGGGGGGGGTAGGCAGTCTTTGTACACTTCAAGTACACAATGCAAACAAAAAAGAAAAAAAAACGAACAAAAGATAAAACACAAGTGGGCTACGGGCCGTAAAAGGTGGCAAGTGCTTCTCTAAATTTTGAGATATCCGATATTGTTACTATTGAGTCTGGTAATTTATTCTAACCGTTAATGGGAAGCTGCAGAGGCGAAAAATTTAAATATATTTGTTCTTGGGAGTGTATGAAAGAAGCTTGCAGGGGTTATCTAAGCAACGGGAGGGGTGAGGCGCAGGGATGCAGTATAAAGATCTCTGCAAAGGAAGATGATAGTAAAATTTATCTAGAATGGTTAAGGCGGATATCGTCCTACGTATTTTAAGAGAGGGAGGCCAAGTTGCGTTTTAAGATCACTGTCACTAGCCGTGAAATTATAATTTCTATGAATAAACCGTACCGCTCTGTTTTGGACGGCCTCTAACATCTCTTGTAAAAAATAACTGATGGGGATTCCAAACCGATGAGGCGTACTCCAGCTGGGGACGAACAAGTGAGGTGTATGCTAAAAGTTTAGTTTCCTTAGAGGCAAGAAAAAGGTTGCGTCGCAAAAAGCCGAGTGTCTGGTTAGCTTTGCGAACGATGTTAGTTATATGGCATTCCCAGTGAAAGACGGCTTGTTAAGTAAACGCCGAGGTTCTTGTAAGTTGATACATTTTCGATCTTATTAGCGGAAAGGTAGTATTGAAAGTCTGTTGTGTTACGTCTAATAGTGAAAGTCATTTGTTTGATTTTATTTACGTCTATTTGCATCTGCCACGATTTCACACCAAGATTCTATAGCGTGTAAATTAGCTTGGAGTTGCGCACACTCAGAGGGATCGGATATTTTAGAATACACAACACAGTCATCAGCATATAATCTAATTGAAGACTTAATTAGGGAAGGTAAATCATTAACGTAGATGAGAAATAATAATGGACCCAGCACGGTTCTCTGAGGTATTCCGGATTTAACTGCTATAGAAGACGAGCAACTGTTGTTAAGGGCAACGTACTGTGTTCGGGTTCGAAAGAAAATTAGCTATCCAGTTGATCAGAGTTTCTTCAATTTTAAGCGAACGTAATTTTAATAATAAACGGTGATGAGGAACCTTGTCAAACGCTTTTGAAAAGTCAATAAAAATAGCATGCGTTTCAGTATGAAGATGAAGGTTTTTATGAATGTACAAAGTATGTTATAAATTCAAAAAGCTGGGTGTCACAGGAAAGAGACTGCCGGAAACCGTGCTGGTTTACAAAAAGTAGACCATTATCAACCATGTAGTTCATAATTTTTGAATAAACAATATGCTCCATTAACTTACTTGCATCACAGGTGAGAGGAATGGGCCTACAATTCGCGGGACAATCTTTGTCCCCGCTCTTAAATATTGGCCTTACTCGAGCATGTTTCCAGTCAGGGGGTACGTCACCGGAGTCAATGGACTGTTGGAATAGCTTGCATAGAAGAATACTGGAAACAGGTTTAGTTAATTTAAGCTATTTAGTCGATATGTCATCCGGGCCTGGGGCAGAATTATTGTGAAGGTTATCAATCAGTTTGTCGATGCCAAACGGTGTAATGGAAATAGGGTCCATCCTGCTTGCGATTGTATATTAGGGCGTGTGGTCGGGTAAGGGAAAAGACTCTTCTCTGAAAACATCGCCAAAATAAGAGTTAAGTGTCTAATAGATTTCTCTTTCCGAGAGTTCGTTTCCGCCCGAGTCAACGACGCGGGGGATGGTTTGATTTGCTTGGGTTTGATAGTTGACCAGAATTTCCTAGGTTTGTTTTCAGTAAATTAAAGAGATCCACGTTAAAGAATTTATGCTTAGCTTTCTTAATTTCATACTTGCAAGTCGAGGCGCATTTTCGGTATTTAGACCGGTATTATCACGAAATACAGTTCTCAAAGCACAGCTTTGATGTATGGGTCGTCAGGATTAGGGTTACCCTTTGTAGTAATGGTTGAAGCAGCGGTTCTTAAACCGCAGTTCACCCGCGGATCCCCAGGTGTCCTCAAAAACGACTATAAAAATTTGCGGAAAAAAATTTATAGTGAATTTTTTGATGCCATCGCACAATACCCATGATGCAAGATGCAGTGCAGGTGCCTGAGTGAACCAGGGAGCCCGTGATGGCGACCGACACAAGAGGAGGTTTATATTTCAACCTGTGGGTCGTTGTTGCGGGTCTTTTTACTGACAGTAGGGCAGGGTTATTAGGACACGAATATGCGCAAGCATCAAGAGTACCTAACGGCGCCCATCAACGACTTGCACGCCGTACCGTAATTTATAGTCGGTCAGAACTGAAGAGTAGTGCTAGGCGACGATCAAACTGTTTGATCCGATTGATCACCACCCTTTCATCAATTATTCATCAGGTTAATCGCTTTCGATCGTTCTCATGCATAACTGTATTTTTAATTTCAAAATTACAGTTTGGTTTGATTTTTACTGAATATGTGATAAATAGCAAAATATACAATTTCCAAGTTTAAATTAACCCTGATTGCAGTTAAGAACAGTCAAAAGTCACCCGCACTGACAAATTATTACTTCAGCCGCAGAGGCAAAGGTGTTCGTTGATGCTCCGGCAATAACGAGCTCATTAATATTTTCACAATAGTCTGTTGAGCTATACAAAGGGAGAGAGAGAAACGTCTTTATTGTGCCAATTCCGGCTTTAAAGGGATACTACAACGACATTTCGGCGCTCATTTTTTGGTCTATATGTGTTCAAAAGAGCAGTATCACATGGAACATACCAATATCTTGTTAAAAAAGTCTCGAAAGGGAATTTTAAAACGAATTAAACGATTAGCAAAGAGCACCTGGTGGATGTCGCTAACGCCTCGTTTGTAATGCCCGTCTAGGAACCTTGGCAGCTAGTGACGGAGGTCGTCTCGCCTCCGGCCACGACGAGAGAAGGGGGAAGGAGGAACTCCCCTCTTCCCGAGAATCCCTTTTGTGTGTCGCAGAAGTCGCTATTGTCCCCTACAAGATTATAGAAGATTAACCCGTCACTCAAAATTCGTACAAAAGCAGCCGCTTCGGTGGCTGGAACGGCTAGGCCATCCTCTCAACGTCAGCCTCGCCGTAGCCTTGCTCGTCTTGAGACGACCTACGTCACGATTGTGTTGGATGTCACGTGCTCTAAGCTGGGCCTTCTCCGAGCGCTTGCCAGAGTGGGCCGTTTATAACGAAAAATACAGCCACCAGGATCAAAAATACAAACGTGCGATTGTCATTTACGGATATTGTGGATCATATCCAACCTATTTTTGAACACGACGGGAATAAAATAGGGGCGTCTGGGGCGAGGTCTTCAGATACCCTGGATATATGCTCCAGGAGATGACGCTGGGAGACCTCACAGTGTCAGGGTGAGTGAGCCATTCCTTCCAGGTGGTGGTGGTGGGGGGGGGGGGGGGGTTGAAGGATCGAAGGGTTCGGAACGTGGAAAGTTCCAGAAGACATGTTCATTGCCACCTCCGCAGGCAGAGCAGGATGGGTGTCCTGGGAAGTTGAGTATACGGTGCATAATGTGTGGGGTTGGGAGAGAGTCGGTTTGGGCCTGTCGTAGAGTGGCAGACGGCGATCGGGAGAGGGAGCGGGACGGGGCAGGAAGGGGTGACGTCGATAGGAGGAGGCGATGCATGTTTTGTTTTCGGGAGCGACGAAGAGCACGTTTGCTCGAACGTTACCTGCGATAGTTTCATGGCCAGGTGTCGAGATGATGCGGAGGAACATTTGTCGCTTCAGGCCGGGGGCCGTAGTCATGGTGGATAGGGAAAATGGGTGGATAGCGAGAGTGTGTAGGTTTCGGATGCTTTGCTGCGAGTCGGTTACGATAATGTGTTAAAGGGAGTAGGGGAGTGTGTGGAGAGGAGCGTGATGGCATCAGCAATTGCTTGGGTTTCAGCATGGGAGGTGGAGGGGACGTCAGTGTAGTTTTGTGTTTGAAAGATAGGTATCTGGGGGAGTAGAGGGCGGTGCGAGCGGTGAGGTCGCGGGGTTGTAGTGGGCGTCGGTACAGATTACGACGTGGCCATCTTGTGAGAGGGCTTGAAGCCATTTCGTGAGGCGCTGTGTTTTGTGCTCACGTCGCTTAGTGTGGGATTTAAAGTTCATCTGTCTGGGGAGGATATCAAGGATGATCTAGGGAGGTAGGACCATGGTGGTGGGGGAAAGTGAGCTATACGGACGCATATAATCGAACACGTACGTATAACCTTCTCCACTTGCTTCAAGTTACAAATCTCTACCCTACAATTTACTTTAGGTCAACATTTCTCCTAAAGTTTGCCTTCGTAGAGGTGTTCTCGTCCATGTTTTTGTGCGAAGGTGTTGTATTTTTACTTCTTATATTGTTTTATTTGTCAAAATTTAAACTTTTAAAAAATTCTCTATTAAAACATTTGTTGATAATCGGTAGGTTCACCAATCAAGTGCCAAGCCCTGGTTAAAAGCCGTGAAATTTGATATCTTGTCACTCGTCAAGGGTGATTTAATTACCTCTCGTCCGATTCGTTGGGTGTGCGTCGGCACCACTACCAAATAGAATTTCGGCTACACCTCGACGGATCGAGATGTGTTTCAGCGCACTGCCTTAGCTATTGACCGAACCGAAAGATCGTTGAGTTTGGGACTGGCTCCTGAGCCAATTGAAATGACCTCCTACGGAGCGCCGTGGGCGACAGCGCCTGTTCACCGGATACGAGTTATACCCTGTTTCAGAGTAAGTCCGATCGCAGCCGACGCTGCCATCTGATGGAGTCAATAGAGAGCTTTCGTAGACCGAGTTTCCCCTCCGCTAAGCCCTCCGCAACGAAGGAGACGCTACCTGCATCTGTGCGCCGATGGGATTTGGAGTTCCGGTATCGTAGCGGGTTACGGAAAGCCTTGCGGGACGTCGAAAGCCTTCTTCGAAAACTCGCAAATCAAGCAGCGCCAGAAGTATCGTCACGGCTCGCTTTCCTGTCCCCGTTTCCTGGATTGCGATCATGCTGACCTACTGTTTTGTACAGCAGTGCAAATCTAGAAAAGAATTCCGTTTCAGCTTTCATCACCCCAAGACGTTGAGGTTAAAGAAAGCATGAACAATCAAACTAAGGATGGGAATTCGGCACCGTCAACGTCGGCCGTTTTCTCGTCGCAAGCTCTCCGAGGAACAGGACTTCGTTTACCCGGTGTACAACACGCTCGGTAAGACCAATGCCGTCGTGTTTCCGTAGCTTTTAAAGCATGTTTGTCACTTTCACTTCTATAGACCTTTTCCGCTTACTCTCGCCCCCGACCGCCAAGTAGGCCTATCCGGTATGGGCGACGAAAAAATATCAAAACGTTTCAACCTGCAAATAGTAAAAAAATAGAGGGAGGCAAAACGAGAATGTGTGACGGTTACGTTTATGTCCTAAATGCCTTCTATTGGCGTGGCGACGGCAAATGTTTTCGCCCATACTGGAAGTGACGACAATTCAAGATGGCCGCCCTTGCCAAAAGGGTCTATAATTGTGTTAAAAGTTCTGAAGGCTATCCCCGTCCGTCCACACCACAGAGTTATTATAATGCACGCCAGAGGTTCGACTTTCGCTAGTGTGCTGTCGAAATTGAAGCAGACAGCGACCAGACAAACATTGACTTCCAATAATGCTTTTATGTGGGAAAACATTAGTGCACCTTCTCCCTCCGCTTGATTATAAGAGCAAATATCAGGAATAAGTCGTACTTACTAGGTAGCTTGGAACATTTCCCAGTCACGCACACCAAGTAAATATTGGTCATTTCCGGCGTTCTTTTTTATATTCATGGCAAAAAACACAGTGCTAAAAAGCTTCATACATGCATTTATGTGCACTGTCAAAACATTTGGTGGGAACTCGGCGTCACCGCTCTTCAGAATGGGAGAAATACGTTCCAAACAAAGAACATGTGGAAAACCAAGAGAGACAGCAAGAACTGCTCAGTAACACTAGAGCAATAGCTCCTGTGTATTAGACGATCAAAATAATTGAGGGCCAAGTAATACAAACCGACTTGCCATAAATACGTATTGCTTTATTCTCTCTGCTCATGCATATGTGCGAAGATGCTCGCTCTGCTTTCCAAAGAACACTCGCACGCTCGAAATATTTTAAAATATGCTGAAGCCTCAAAACATGGGCCTGATAAAAGCTGCCCGGCGTATGAAATAATAAAAAGAGCCACTTTTGATAGCCCAGGTAGTTTATTCTTTGCCTTTTGAATGTTGTTATGGTAAAGTTGGACGACGAAGTAATTTTCATATATATGACAATACTGACATATTGACAATATATAGCGTTACCCGAGTGCTGGCGACCCTCGAATGAAACTCTACATTTTTTTCGATCTTTTTTTACTTTTCGTCGCTCTTGTTTACTCACATTCTATGGAACAAAGGTTTGGGCTTGAAATACAGAAAAGTTAAATATCGTTCACTGATAAAAAAAAAGAAAGAATGTACTACAGCAATCAAACTTTTACAGTGTTAAAAGAGGTACATACTAGTCGATACAACAAAAAAAAAGTGATTTATGTCATTTTCCGGTGAAGAGACAAAATGCGCGCGCGTTTTACCACTTGAATGCACAGGAGCACAGCAAAAGTAGACTGACTGCTGTCTGCTTCAATTTACATCCCGAAAGTCGCATAGACATTAACATCAGTCGAACCTCTAGCGTACATTATAATAACTCTATGGTCCACATGAGAAAAGGCGATCATGCGAGGGGTCGGTGAAGCGGGGCGTAGTGTTGCAGACGCCGAAATTTCGTTGTATGCATGTAAATGAGTAAGGAAAATATTGCACTCCGCTTTGCGGGCATTGCAAAAGACATTTATATCAAAGGCCTTTGGGCGATAGGCAAATTAGATTGCGACCTCGTCTCTGCGCGTGCAACCCTGCATTTTCTGGTTCTCAGATGCTTTAAAGGCGTTGGGTGAAATGCCTTGAAATGCTGGTGGAACAGGGTTGTTTTCACAAATGTAGCTTCTTCGTGAATTAAGGACATAGTGCGTACACGTATGCAAGCATATTTTATTTCTGAAAACACGCACAATTACTGGAAATATGTTTGTAAGATATCAGAAAGAAAACGTCTGAATTGCCTCCAGTTGCCTGCATGAGATGTATTCAACTGCCCAATATTGTGCGGTAATTCGAAATGTTTATATATTTTTACATTCTTTCTTTATTGCAGTATTGTGTATTCGGAAAACACACCGTTTCTTTGAATTGTCCTTTCCAGGTAAAAGAGACACTGCTTCAGGCCCCCAAAATCGTCCTCAGCCCCCAAACTCCCTACAGCTGGACTCTCCGACAACAGAGGAAAACAGAACGAACAACAAGCATTCGAAGGGACGTCCAGTGGAAGACGCTGCAGTAGTTGCAGAAAATATAAAGCCTGGGGAGGGTGACAGTTCGCTTGAGAATTGCTTCGGATATTTTAGCTTCAGGACATTTTGGTCGAGCTCAAATCTTAATTTCAAAGTTTGGCGGCAGGACGCCTCCACTTACGTTTCCTGTAGATTACTTGAGGGATGTTATAAACAAGTTCACAGATACCCCCACTGGAGTTTATTAAAATACTATTCGAATCCAGCAAAGGTAAAATGCGAGCAATGTAAACATATATAAATAAATAACCGGTATATACCTGTGCACCTTCTTTCTTTACTTTGCCTCGGTACTTGAAGTGTCTAACTTTGATTCTTTCTCCATGGCCCAGACTATATTTAGCATGTTGCTCGAGTAGCATGCAGCTCTTCTGTTTGTCGTTTTTATCTAAAATTAGAAATACAAATACAAAAAAAAATCACGAAATAGTTGCTTTTTTATTTAGACCATCAGCAGCATTGATTTTGTGAGTTGTAAATCTATCGTGATGTTCCTGCATGTGTGGTCACATTTCTTCCTTTTCATTTACCAGCTGTGATTCATGCGCTTCCTGCCCTGTCAACCATGCCTGAAATATTGGTTGAAGTTTAGCCTGCAGCTACAGGCCATACCTGAATAAAACCACATAAGAAAATTCACACTTCCTGCGAGAAACGCGCACAAAAAAGTAAATAAAAATAAGCTTGCCGACAGCTAGCGTAGTCACAGCTCTCACAGAGCGAGCGGGGCGAGTCAGGGAAGAGTTCTGTCCTTGTCGTGGCGTCACCCCGGTTTACCGTAAGGGGGCGCCATGCAGCTCGCTGCGGTTGAACTGCCGCTGCAGCGGCGAGTTGAACTCACCAGCCCCGTGAAGGGCGCATGCGCTCCCTCCGCGCCTGGCGAAGGCATTACATTCGTGTTTTTTGACGCATTTCACCACGTCTAGCCTTATTTTGTGAAGTGTTGTCCCATGCTTATATTCGTAACCTAATTGGACGCCATCATTATATGTACAGCTTCTGCAGTTAATTTTGTAACACGTGTTGACTATTTTTGCCGTCAGCGTACAATATACGAGTAAGGAAGGAGAAGGCGTAGGAATGAGCGTTAGCCCTGGCGCACATTGAGTCCAATTATGCATACCAACTCAAGTTTGCTCAGTGATTTTGGCTTAACATTCGCAATAAGTAGCGTAATACTTATGATTGCGCATTGCGGGTCTCAAAGAAGGTGACAAACATAAGTCAGAAAAATTAGCAAGTGTGTTTCCTGAAAGCATCTTGTTTTCCCGTCGTAACAAATGGACAGTTGCTTTTGATTACACGGGGAACTCACGGAGATTGATAAGGAATGTAAACTAATTTTATCTGATCCTTGAAATAATGGTAACGGCAACATCTTGCGATTTGGTTGTACATGGTATTACACCAAACTATCTTAGTTGTCAATTCTTTTTTTGTAATATAAACCTTCGCGCGAGTTGTTTATTTGTAAATTTAAATAAATTGTACACCGTGCTCGCACCCATATCTGCAGTCCCTCAAGCGCTTCAACGAATTAAAAAAAGACATTGACACACCCACATTTTTTATTTTTTAGGGTGATTTATAGTGGTGTAAGGACACTACCCATTCAATATTTTGCTGCAGAGCCCCGTACATTTTTAATAAAGCCATAAAACTCAACTGCTACGAAACTCGAAACATGAGCACGGAGATTCATGGCCGAATAAGCGTGCTGAGGAGAGGTAAATCTGAAAGAGAAGAGGGTTACCGAAAGTCAGGAGACTTCCGCTCTTCTACACGTGGTGGTGGTGGTGAAAACTTTTAATTAACTATAATTTGTGAGTTCCCCCCCCCCCGAGGTTCAGGTCCTCAAGTTCAGGTCTTCGCAGGCTACCGCTATCTTTCTGGCCCGAGCGATCCGCTCTCGCTGTTGCTCAGGGCGCGTGCCGAGTAGGGCAGTCTCCCTGGAGGATGTGGAAGGACTGGGTATTGGGCCAGATCCCTTCTCCGAGTGGAGGGCAGCACTAGCACAGGTACAGTGATATAGTATGGGTGTCAGAAAGTTGCAGCCCCGGCATGTTCCCCGGTAGCTGTGAGGAAAGAATAAGGTATAAAGTTGGTGTAAGTTTTGGAAATTCTGTGTTTATGTGCGCCTCCATTCTGAAGCCTCGCGTCTTTTTAGGTCTTTGTGTGAAGGTGGATATGTCCTCAACCCGGATCGGTAGCATTCTGCAAACTGAATAAAAATTTCCAGTTGTGGACGTTGTGCGTCGCGTTCTTCGTTTCTGTCGTCTGGTGGTTGCCGGTCGTGTACGGGTCTATACTTCGTTTCAGCTTCCGTCCGAGCGCAGCCAAAGGCTGAGGGACGGTTCGCAACTTCGAGAAGAGCATTCCTACGCACAACAAAGTAGTCCATAAAAGTAATTTTTTTAAAACAACTGTTTTGTGCGTAAACATCGCACAATATTCCGGATGTGTAGTGCTGAGAATGATTTGCAACTAAAGGAATGAAATATCTGAAGTTTATGTTTTTATTAATATATGTAAACGCATGTGGTTTGGTGAAAAAACGTACATCCGCTGGCAACACGGCTGCAGCGCTCGGTTTTTCTGTGGGATTTCGGTCCCGTAATCGTCGAATCATGTGCTTCGCTGCTTTCCTCACCGAGTCCCTTCAAAACGTCCTTTCGCAAAGGCACGTTTGGGCGTCAGACGCGAGAGGTCGTGATGAATGTATACTTTCAAAGTCGGCAGGAGACTCCGGCCGCGTCGTACCGCGAATGCGTTGTAAACAAGAAAAGCGTCCGGGCCACTGTATTTTCCGATCACATTGAACGCCGAGGAGCTGGTGGAAAGGACTGCGCCTCGAGCCCTTCCATATCCAGACAATACAAGGAAACATCAACGGCACGGGTCATCGGGCACCTTGCAGTGTGTACTTACATCTCGAAACTATGCCGAAATGCTGAGCAGGTAGAAAGCTCGGACACAGACGCCAGCGGCCAGCCTTCGTACTGACATCCCCTGTGACTAAATTTCAGAACGTGAAAGGGCACTTTTAAGCCTGTAGCAGACGATACCGTTGATAAACCCGTAGCAGACGAAATACTTAGCGAGCGCGGGCAGCGCGGACGACCGGCGGCGCAGCGGAGTGATACAAATGTGCAGGCGCGATCGTGTGACCTATTGCCGGCATGTGATTGGCTCCAGCCACACGTAGCTTTGGCTGCACTCGGACGGAAGCTGAAACGAAGTATAGTCAGAGGTTGCCTCGACTAACTCCCCTTATGAGTCTTACCGAGGTCAGTCCTCGAGCAAGAGAGTTTGCACTCTCATTACCCCGAAGAGTGTTGCCGGGCGTCCACAGTATGGAGATCAAAGAGAGTTTTCTGGGGGTTAGCTGGACTAGGATTCTTCTACTCCATTTAGACAGGAGTCCTCTTGCCCAGACCCTGCAGGCAGATTGAGAGTCGGTGAGTACGGTAGCCGTTTGTTCGGATCATATCTTCTCGTGTGTTGGGTGCTACCTATGGCTAAGGCTGTCGCCGCCTCGTCTCGGGCCGCACACCGGTTCGGGCTACACACCCCGATGCATCTGCTCGGGGTGGAAGAAGAATACGAGGCCGCGTCCGCGTAGTATCCGGGTCTCCCTGATAGCGTCTGCGAATGTACCTGACGCGGGCTAGCGTCCTTCCTTCGTGTACTATCGGGTGCATGTTCCTGGGAATCGCCATTGCTGAATCTTTGCGTCTATCATTGGGTGAGCCGCTTTCCGCTCCAATTTCACTTCCTTTCCTGTAAAGCGCGCGTCATATCCCATTCACCTAAACAGTGCCCGTCCCGTCTGCCTCTGGCTAACCCAAGTCCTCTGTTCAATTCCTTGCGCCTCGACGAGCTCCTCTACGGTTTTCTGTAGTCTTTTTCTCAAAGTATTGTTACGGAGTTTGATATGATAGATGTCGTGTATGGGCAAATAGAAAGAGAGAGAGAGAGAGAATAATCCTTTTTTAGAATAGAACGTTCAAAGTGGAGACGTTAGCAGCTGCAGGACTAGCGCCGACCCCTCCTCCCACCCAGACGATTGATTAAAATTATAAGTAGCGTATAAATGTCACTAAAACAATTCTGTTTACATTCATTCAATAAAATAATCATATGTATATGCAGAGTGTCCAAAACCCTACGTCACAATACGTCCACCCATCCTTAGTGGGAAGCACCGTCCCCGCACTAAGCACCCACCCTCAGTATGAGAATGTATTCACGCTAACTCTGTCGTCGGACCAACATCCTCCAAAAAACGGTGTCGTGTCCCCTCCAAAAATAGGCCGCAGCAGAGAGACGGCAAGCCAGGAGCTCACTATAATGACATTTTTTCTTGTCAATAGTTCTCACTTCATTTTGTCTCAACACGATAATTTTCAAGTTACCCGATCACAGTTTGTTAGATACTTAATGTGTTCCATGGACCAAAAAGTGTTGAGAAGCACAATGGGCGGTTATCGATGATGGACATTTGTTGTCGAAGATGGTCTCGTTTATATGTATACCTTTGGCAGTTGAAGAGTACGTGTTCTGCGTCTTCTATTTCTTCACATGTGGCGCACGAAGGGGCGGTCACTTGTCATATTCGATGTAAAAATGTTCTCCAAAGAGAAACACCCCATCGAAGTTTCTGTATCAGAAGCTCTTGAAATCAATGCCCCTGAATAAAAAAGGTAGCGACATCTTCTCCTCCTCCTCTGACGCGCACACCTTTTATATTTATGTCGGTTTCTTTATACCCGCCCGCCAGACGTAGCGCCGTCTGGTTTGGCCCAACTGAGTCCTGGTATTAGCCGCCCAGATCTGCGCGCTGCGCTCAACCAGTCGTTACGGTCATCGAGTCCTGTGCCGATAGGGCTGCCTCTCAGGAGCCAAAGGTGGGGAAGGAAGGGGCATACCCTCACCGGTGGATGGAGGCATTCCAGATGGAGTGGTATACGCTGGGTAATCGCTGCCACATCTCGTACAAGTGCCATGAACGCCGACAGTCATCTTACGTGCCCCTGCGACTGACTTGTTCAGATAGTGTATTATTGCCAACTGGTATTCCTTACGCGGCGGCCACGCGCAAGCAACGAAGTCAGGTCGTACTTTAGGTACACCGAGCTGAGGAGCTTCAAAAAGTCAAGCGATAGTTTCTCTCGCAGTACGGCTTACGGCCACCTTCGAAGTTGGTGATCTCGATGTGGGCCGGGCGCTTCGCAAAATAATGCATACCGCCAAGAACAAAACGCACGTCTTTCACGTTCCTCCTCAAAGGAAGAGCTCTGCTTCGCCAACGTCGGGGCTTTCGATGCAGATCCACTTTGTATCTGCGAAGAGTCGCGTGTTTGTTCGGACTGTCCACGCATCCGCGCAAAGCTATCGGCGAGATGCGCCCGTACAAGCTTGGCCTGATTGTATGAGGTGCTGCCCGGAGACTACGAGAACCGGCTCGACTTTTCCCGAGAGGAGCTCCTCAGATTGCACAAGATTCATCCCATCTGCAGTTTCTGTTGTTCAGTGATGAGGCGACATTTCACCTGGACGGGCAGGTGAACACACGGAATTGTCGCTATTGGAGTTCGACACAATTCACACTGACCGCTTCGAGAGAGATGTGCAAATCGCCAGCGTAAGAGTCTGGTACGGAATCTCGAGTAGAGCGCGTCGTTGGTCTTTTTCTTCAACAACAACGTAACTGGAAGCGCCTACGTGAAGATGATGGCAGGATGAGTTCCTTCCTGATTTGGAAGCGCCGCATATGCAGCGGAACGTATGCATGTTTACGCAGGATGGTGCGCCACCCAAAGGTCAACAAGTCTAAGGCACTGGCTGGACAACACCTCACCAGAACGCTGGATGGGCAGGGGATTGCAGAACACGCCGTGGCCGCCCTGATCGCCAGACCTCATGATAGTGCGATTTTTTTGTTCGAGGGTTGGGAAAATCCCAGGTGTGCAAGGGCCGCATCCTCACACTCGACGCCTTAAAGCAGCGCATCGAGGCAGCGTTCGCTCTCATCGCGGACGAGATGCAAGCTGCTGCATTCTGGAGAGTATGTGACCAGGTTTGCCCTCTGCGCTTGGCGCCTTGACGCCACGCCAACGCCCTATGGTTCCATCCGAATCAGATGCCAGCTGTGCTTGCCTCCAGAACTGACCTGAAAACAGTCTTTACGGAGCGAACTTACACCTTCCCGCTCAGCAGTGCATTGCCGTTATTATTGCGACTACGCCGAGCAAATCTTTTTTGGGGCTGTTAAATGCTGTCGTCTCGGAGTCTGGGCCACATTTGACGCGCCTGCTCTCCCGTGCCTCTGGAACGTTCAGCGTAACTAGACTTCTTTGTTTGAGCTCTCTTCTCCTCTCAGGTATCGGCTTCGCTTTTTGTTACCCATCTTTACAGTCCGGTATCGCACGCAATGTACAGAATTTGTAAATCAGTGAAACGTTCGCCGTCACAACAACGAACAAAAATGCAGTGAGTAAGCTGGCAGGAAGCAACAACAACATTCTTTATTCAAGGATTAACAAAAACATTGCTATCAAATAAACAACTTAGCGAGCCTAGCCTCAGATTAAAAAAAACAGTTCACTGATAATTTGAATATTCATTTGTTAGTCTTACTTCAAGCATCAGGAGAATGCAGGATTGGCGTTCCACGCGCCACACGGCGCACGCCTTCCTGTATAAAAGATCTGTACAAATAACCAAAAGAAAGCATTATCGAACGCGCAAAGAGCATTGTCAGGTTTTGCTGCAGTGCGCTACAGCTGAGGGTACAACACGTGGCAGCGGGGAACACCAATCCCCGTATCTGCCCTGATGTTTTTGGTAAGACAGCAATAGGTCTATTGCATCGAAACCGAGTGGATGCACGGAGAAACCAGTGCGAGCGGTGAAGTTGCCGAACCGCCATACCGAAACCGAAAACTAACCAAAGCCCTTGACCGATTGCGTGCGTCCATCTGTGAGATGCGGCGGCAAACAATGAGGCATTTCGGCTCCGTTGGCCGCCAACGGACGGCGTCCACCATGGGCGAAAACAGTTTTTTCTCATCAACTTTTTTTCTGATATTGGCAAGTGTTTAGCATTTTGGCACCTTGCCTCGAACGGACTGGGGCTACGTTTTGACAGAGTTGGAGCTTCCCGGCAATGTCTCAGTTTATTTTTTCGCGCAAAAGACGGCCTCGGATTTTCTCAAAATACCCGGTGCGTGACAACTAAAAATAACTTGAAGCAGCTAAGAAGAAAATTATAGCGGTAGGTACTGCGAAGGGGCGAATAAAAATAGCTTTCAAAGACTACCCCTGGTTTTTTTGGCGATTGAACTCGGGTTCCAGGCACGTCTCAGGCAATGCTAACGAATTTCATAATGAAACCTGCGCCTGTGCTGCCGCGCAAACCAATCAAATAGTCAGCCGTGATGACCGTAGCAGGGATCGACTGCGCAGCGACGCCCAGAGAGCTTGGGTGAGAAATGAAGACGTCGGAGTTTGGCAACGGCGTTGCGGTTCGTAGACGCGCGACGTCACAGGAGAGACGCGTGCCAGCGATTGATCGAAATCCAGAGACTGCGACTGCCTCGGTCATCGTTTTTGTTCGCCTGCAATTGTTATGAACACTGTTCCACTTCCACCTTCTGAATAACCATG